>OX578138.1:55613825-55763825 GCA_951213105.1 Amaurobius ferox | reverse complement strand
AACGGAGGAAAATCCTGGGAACTTTAAATAAAACTTAACTGGAATGTGGCTAAACTCGACTTCCTCATACCAAAGTGCAATTTTTAGTAGCATATTTTTTTTTCAAATTTTATAAGGAAAATTTTGAAAAATTGGTGTCGTGGGTCTAAATGGTTATAACTGTGATGTGTTACACTTCACTTTAAAGGGCTTGAAATTTTTTTTCGAGTGATACCATACTTAACAATGTACTCCTTAGGAAGGGGGGGGGGTGCTAATGGCGTCACGAACAAAAAAATCTGATGTGGACAGCACATGACTTTCCTTATATAATGCAACGAACTTACTACTTTTACAGTAAAAAAAAAATAGATTATTATTATAGTAGATATTTATATTCTTTCCAAGATATTGAATTTTCGTCAATGAGTCGTCATTTTCATTGATTTAGCGTCATTTTTATCCATTTGGTGAGGTTTTCGTTAATTTAGCAACATTGAAAAAAGTCGCCAAGTTGGCGACATTCCACCAAATTTGTCGCCAAAATCTCGCCAAGCGTTATGCACGGAGAAATAAGTTATTCTTACAGCAGATATATGACTATTGGCGTTCAAATACAAAAGTATTACTCAAAGTATATTTTTTCATGAATGAAACGAACTAGATCCACGAGAATGAAGTCACCAAATTTATCGCATGGTATTACATATGAAAAGTGAACATGTTTCTCAATAGGAATTTTTTTTTTATATGAATTTTTGATATTTTTTTGAAAAATGTGCAACGAACTTACTACTTTTACAGTAAAAAAAATAGATTATTATTATAGATGATATTTATATTCTTTCCAACATATTGAATTTTCGTCAATGAGTCGTCATTTTCATTGATTTAGAGTCATTTTTATCCATTTGGCGAGGTTTTCGTTAATTTAGCAATATTGGAAAAAGTCGCCAAGTTGGCGACATTCCACCAAATTTGTCGCCAAAATCTCGCCAAGCGTTATGCATGAAGAAATAAGTTATTCTTACAGCAGATATATGACTATTGGCGTTCAAATACAAAAGTATTCCTCAAAGTATCTTTTTTCATGAATGGAACGAGCTAGATCTACGAGAATGATGTTACCGAATTTATCGCACGGTATTACATATGAAAAGGGAACATGTTTCTCAATAGGAAATATTTTTTTTTATTGTATATGACTTTTTGATAATTTTTTTGAAAAATGTGCAATATCTCGAGAACGGCTTATGTTAACGTTCTAAAATTTATGTCAATCGTTTTCTAATAAAAAATTATATAAGAAATGTCTATTTGCGTAACTTTATTAGCAGTTTTAATTTTTTGACGATTTTTTCAAAATTTCACTCGAAAATTTAAGGGAATTCTGAACATTCGATTGCGTATAAAAACAATAGGCTTCCAGTGTTTATGGATTGTGAATTTGTACCAAATTTCGTTCGAATCGGTCCATTCGTTCGTCAGTTATCGTCTCCACAGGCTCACTGACACACACATACACGCACACAGACATCACTTCAAACATGTTTGATTCGTGATCAGGGATGCTTGAAACGTGCTTCCGTCGAAAACTCGAATTCTAATTTTCGACCCCGTCACAATACTTTCCTTATACTTTATGTATATAAGGAAAGTAAAAATTGTATCACGGTTATGTTTCACAACAATCATTGAAACCATAAAGTCTCGTGATGAAGGAGCCATAAATAAACCCTTTTATTCATAATTATGTCAAATTTTGTCTTATGCTGCTATGTTAAAAAATATATATAAAATTTCAACTAAATTTCGAAGTTTCTGCTCGAATTTAAAAAAAAAATTCTATCTAGTTCTAGATTTTTTTGATAACAAAGCCGGGTATAAAGTTTCGTGAAAATCCATTAATATGTGTGGCCGCTATCGTGTGCTCAAAAATTTGACTACAGACATACAGTTAGACAGATGGACATCAGCCGTAAAAGAGTCAAAGCGTGTTCAGGAAGTCTTAAAACATATATTAGCATCAAAATTTTGAAATAGAAAATTTTCGGGAAAGCAACACTTTCTCAGTATTACGTAGTAAAAAAATATTTTAGTTCTACAGCAAAGCACAATTTATATTGACATAAACCATTGAGTTCAATCGCAGTTACATTAGAAACTTGGCAGTGTTTAACTTTTCATTATAAAGTTTCAAATATTTTCTTTTTCCATTATTTTTTATTTTCTTTAATATATATAACTGTTAGACACTTTTACAAATCTAATAAAGATAAAAGCTTACCGCATTTCAGCTGTCTAGGATGTAGAAAAGCATGTTTAAAATGACATTAAAGAACTTGAAACAGACAAACAACCATCGGTCTTGACGAATTAAAAAATTTAAAAAATGCATTGAGACACAAATCGAGTTTTGCAGACACACATCTACATACAGGATTCTCGGGAAAATTTTAAAGCACCCTAATAACTTATAAGGAAAGAACCACGGGTGTATATGTTTGACCTATCTGGAATAAAATGACCATGCTCAATCGTACAAAAGTGATTGAAGCGCCCCCTAGCGGTAATTGAACTCGGCAACAAAGAGAGATATACAAATAAGCTAGGTGCACAATTTTAGAGCTATTCGTTTTCGAATGAGTTGGACTTGACACAAAACTGTGATATAGGGTATTGTCACAATAGGGTTATTGTCACAATAGCGTTATTGGCACAATAAGGTTATTGGCACAATAGGGTTATTGGCGAATGGCTGCCCTATCCAGGAAAGATACAATATACAACACTTGAACATGAATATAGTGTAGGGTATGTTAAATTCTTTTTGTCAGAGACAACGTACAATGCATATGAATTCCAGAAACAAATATTATAACACACATTCACAACCATTGAATGTGTCACCATGTTACAGGTTCTGATGATACACATTTTTAACAGGTAGTTTTTGTCTTCAGTGTCATACAGTGATTTTCACTGATTCTTACTGAATTTTCACTCAATAAGAGACTGAGAAACTCTCATACTCTTATTCAAAAGTATGAATTTAACTTCCTTCAGAGACAACGCACAATGAATATGAATTCTAGAAACAAATTTAACGTTCACATTCACAACCATTATGCAGGTGTCACCATGTTAGAGGATCTGATGATACACACTTTTAACATGTAGTTATTATCTTGAGCGTCCTACTCTTATATCAGTGTCATACTCTCATACTTTTACTCAAAATTATGTCATACTGTTATTCAATGTCATACTCTCATAGGTTTATTAAAAAGTATGAATCCAACTTTCGTCCGAGACAACGCACAATGCATTTTAAATTGAATAAACAAATATTATCGCGCACTTTCGCAACCATCGAAGGAGCCATCATGTTAGATGCTCTGATATTACACATTTTTAACAGGTAGTGATTACCTTCAGTGTCATACTATTATGCCAGTCTTTTATTCAGTGTCATACCCTCATACTCTTACTCAAAAATATGTCATATTCTTATTCAGTGTCGTACTCTTATACTCTTACTCAAAGGCATGAGTTCAAATTCCCTCAGACACAATGCACAATGCATTTGAATTCCAGAAGCAATTATCGAGTAATTTCACAACCATTGCATGCGCCATCATGTCAGAGGCTCTGATGATGCAACTTTTTAATAGGTAGTTATTGCCTTTAGTGTCATAATCCTATATCAGTCTCTTATTCAATGTCAAACTCTCACACTCATACTCTTACTCAAAAGTATGTCATACTCTTATTAAGTGCCATACTTTCATACTCATGCTCAAAATTATGTCATACTTTTATTCAGTGTCATACTCACATACTCAAAAGTATGTCATAAGAGACTGATATTCAGTATCATAATCGCATGCATTTACTCAAAAGTATGAGTCCAACTTCCATCAGAGATAACGCAGAATGCATTTGAATTCCAGAAACAAATATTATCTCGCACTTTCACAACCATCGAAGGAGCCCATACCCTGTTATATGCTCTAGTGATACACATTTTTAACAGCTTGTCATTGCCTTCAGTGTCATACTATTATATCAGTCTCTTATTCAGTGCCATACCCTCATACTCTTACTCCAACATAGGTCATATTCTTATTCAGTGTCGTACTCTTATACTCTTACTCAAAGGCATGAGTTCAAATTGCCTCAGACACAACTCACAATGCATTTGAGTTCCAGAAACAGATATCGAATAATTTCACAACCATTGCAGGCGCCATCATGTCAGAGGCTCTGATGCTACAACTTTTTAACAGGTAGTTATTGCCTTCAGTGTCATACTCCTATATCAGTCTCTTATTCATTGTCATATACTCATACTCATAGTCAAAAGTATGTCATATTCTCATACGCATACTCAAATGTATGTCATACTTTTATTCAGTGTCACACTCTCATAGTTATACTCAAAAGTATGTCATACTCTTATTCAGTGTCATACTCTCATACATTTACTCAATAGTATGAGTCCAACTTCCTTCAGAGACAACACACAATGCATTTGCATTTTAGAAGCATATTAACGCACACTTTTACAACCATTGTATGTATGTCAGTATGTCAGAGGTTCTGAATATACAAATTTTCGACAGGTAGTTATTGCATTCCGTATGTGCGTTTCATTCGTTCCTGGTATCGATTTTTACGAATTAGACAAAGCTCTATAACTTTTTGAATTGACCTTTTTCGCTTATCTCGCTTTGTTGCCTAGTAAGTTTAGATTTTTAAAATTCTCCGCTAGAGACACTGCAATCACTTTATTCGTTCATGCATGGCCACTTTACTATACATTTACTATACACTTTACTATACACCGATACACCTGTAAACCTTTCATTACAAAGGTATCGTATTGCTTAAGGGCACTCCTAGGAGCCCTGTATGTAATTGAAGACCAGTATTTAGCTAATATTAATTCGCATCAATTAAAGTGTAGGTGCTATCCAATAATAGCTATTATTCACAGGATGGTAATTGTGATTATACATGCATTCCGTTAATATAATCTTTATATTAAGCTACAGATAATATAGTTATAGATAATATATTACTGGTGTATATCAGCTTATTACTCTCTCTGCAATACATGGTAATATATAGGGAAAGTATTGGAATCATGCCGAATATCGCAACTTGAGTTTTCGACGGATCTACACGTTTCGAAACCTCTAGAATACGAAGAAACTACTTTTAGCGTGACGGCTGTGTCTGTGTGCCTGTATGTGTGTCTGCGTGTCTGTCTGTGCGTCTGTCTGTGTTTCTGTCTATGTGTCTGTCTGTGTGTCTGTGTGTCTGTCTGTCTGTGCAATGTATGTATCCACTCTAACTCAAAAACTAATGGACCGAATTTCATAAAATTTGGTAGGTAAGTCACTTGGGTATGACTCTGGTGCTGATTAGTTTTGATTCGTAAAAACAGAACCCGCCCTTTTTTTGCGAAATGGTCCGTAAAAATTTCATGTATCCACTCTATCCCCTCTAGCTAAAATACTAATTGACCAAATTTCACAAAATTTGGTAGATATGTTACTTGTAGGATACTTTGGTGCTGATTAGATTTTAGTATTAATTGGAAAAAAACAACCTGCCTTTTTTACGAAATGGCGGGCAAAAATTTCATGTATCCACTCTAGCTAAAATACTAATTGACCAAATTTTACAAAATGTGGTAGATAACTTACTTGTGGGATACTCTGGTGCTGATTCGATTTTGGTATTATTCGGAAAAGAACAGCCTGCCTCTTTTTACGAAATGGCCCTCAAAAATCGCCAACAGCTAAAAAAATATACGTATGTTCAAATATATCAATTAAATGCTTGTTTTATACGTAATTTTTGATGAGAAAAAGAATAAGAACAACTCCAGTACTCTTGGACTAACCGTTCTCGAGATATTTGAGATTTTTCGCATTTAATTATGCCGCTTTTGGAAAAATGTCCAATTACTAAATAAAAACAGAAATTGAATTAAAAATGCAAATTTAGTGTTATTTTGTGCAATTAAACTCAAGTTAATGAATTATTCAAGAAATAAAAAAAAATAATTTGAGTCTTCAGGGAAAGTCATATGCTGCCCACCTCAAATTTTGTATAGACTATAGCTATAGGGAAAAAATGGAAACACTTTGAATAATTTATAAGAAGAAATATGCAAAGTATTTGTGCTCAATTACTTTTCCTTTCATTACTATATCAATAGCTTTCTTTCTATTATTGCAAAAGAAGATAAACATATAAATAAACAAAATGTAAATATAAGGCAATACTACATCGCATACGAATGGTTAAACCATACTGAAAAGAAATACAACACAATTTACTTTGCCTTGGTGATTCAGAAGGAGAAACGCTCCAAAAACATTTCGAAACAAATAAATATTAATGCGCCACTGGACCAAGCAATGCATATAAAACCTACTAATCAGAAACGGAGATCCGCCATGTTTTTTTCTCCTTATTCAGCGATATGTAAAAGTTCACGGATGGGAAACAGAAGTGGCTTTGCATGACTTAGAAATTAAAGAATGATTTCCAATGGGCTGTTTACCATGTTTTTCACTGCATATCGTTCAATAAACATGTTTGTGTTCAAAAAAGGAACGAGAACGATAGATTAAATAAACAATTAAACGCATTTGGGAAGAATTTTTGAAGACACTCCTATTGCAAATACCAGTATCTATTAACCGGTTTCGCGTTTAATATTCATTCATCAGCATGGGGTAATCGATATCTGCAAGAAACTTTCAATAAGCAACAAATTCTGCGACTGACAATTTCGCTCCACCTATGTGGCTTGTATAACATTCGTTTAGAATTTAACTCAGGCCACACGAAGCTTCAAAGGCAAGTTCATAAACACAAAACTCACCTAAAAGGAGATTTTTCAAAATTCGGAATATGCCCTCATTGAAGATACCAGTATCTATGCACCGGTTTCCTGCTTATTATGCGCTTATTATAAAAGTATTGATTTCGCAAAAAATTTCGAATTCGAGATTTTGACATATAAGAACGTTTTCGAGATATCCCGAACCCATTTCGACTACTTTTGAAAATATATCCGCTTCTCTCTTTTTCTCTGTGTTTATGTGTTTGCGGTGTGTTCATGATAATTAAAAAACTAACATTCTTACTTCTATGAAATTTTATGTGTGAATACAGTATGAACTAGAACTAGAATACTATAACTACAACTTTATACTAGAACTAGATTAAATTCTTAGTAGTTTTACATGATTTGAATACGAATTATTTGAATTTTAACATTTTCACAGTATTATGCCAAGTAAAAATACAGAGTTAATGCCCGGAACAAAAATAGTATGTCTATGCTGGAAAATTATTGCTCAAATTTCACCACGGATATAAAAGGACATATATGATCCCAATTCTTCGAATTCGAAGATCTGTTGACAATTTAAAAAAACTACAAATTTTTTTAACAATAACGTGTGAAGAAAAACTATTAAATATAGTTTTTTTTGTATTCTGATTATGATTACGATAGAAGTAGACCTACGCAATATGGAATATGAATATATGAGAAAGCTAAGTGGTGACTCACACTACAGAGATTTAATTTGAAAATGGTTGAGTATTTAATTGTTGCTTTTAAATAAAATTAATATTTGTGTTAGAATTATGATCTTTGTACATGGGGAGGCGGCCTTGAAACTTCATCATATCATTTTTGCATGTTATTTCACATTTTACTTTCATGTATTTTAAGTATATCTCAAAAATATACCCATTGTGTGTTTCTTCGACAGCCTAACTTTTGTGTATATCTCATTTAGAAAATAAAATTTGATGAGTATTGCTAATACCGCCTAGAGAGAAGGCCGTGTTCCTGAAAACGAAGAGTCATCGACATGAATCATGTCTATGACTCTTTGAAGAAGAACGAGGAACGTTCTAAGAGCGAACGAAACGCGCATACGGAAAACAATAAATACCTGTAGAAAAGTTGTTTCACTATAGCATCTAACCCGGTGGCACTTGCAATGCTTGTCAAAGAACACGGTATTATTATTTCTGGTATTCAAATGCGCAATATTTCTGAGGGAGGTCAGGTTTTAAACAGGCTCTTCACTAGATATCTGTGCATGAAAGTCATGTTTATTGTATCAATCCTGAAAATGACAGCAATTATCTGATAAATATATTGTTGAGGGCGCGGTAGACAAGTGGTTAGCGCGCGGGAACTGCACTGGTTGGCGGGAATTGCACAGCTGCCCTCGGTTGTCCTACAACCCACTGATCAAACGGTGTTTTCGCTCAGTGTATAGGTGTATCATGTTGCAATAAACATCATTTATTGGTCGTTGCTATATCTCTCTGTTTGCCGATTTTCATCACTTTCTGTCCACTCCTTCTTGGTGTCTCATTTTCACTGTCACTTAGTGTATATATATATATATATATATATATATAAGCCAGGCGCGATGCAGCTCATAAGTGTCAAATATACATAAAAGTTTCAAAAAGTACAATACGTGGAAAGAAGCCAACAGGGATATACGAATAGGCCTAGGGGGATTGTGACCCCTAGTTCCCGGTTAAAAGCCGACTTTTACTCCAATGGAAACGCTCCCGGAGCCGGTATATGCCTGTGGCCATATTTCCAGGAAGCATCAGAACAAAAAACGCACTCCGCTCGAAGATACGCGGACAATGTGGAACCAACCAAGAAACGGTTTGCAACCGACATCGAATAAGTTGAAAAGCACGAGAGCAATATTGAAATTCCATGTCAAAGTGCTTACGTTTGTCGTATAGTCGTGTGTACGTGGGTTCGTTCTCCTTGAATTTGATATTAATATCAAGATAATTAATCTCATTCTCTTGATCCTCGTTGGTTTCGATAAGTTCCAGATTTGATGGGTAAAACCGAAGTTGAATTTATTGCTATTTTTATTTAGTCCAATCAGCACATCGTCAATGAAACGAAAATATGGCATTTCGTTTAAAATATGTACACCCTCTTCGTATTTATTGAGGTATAGGTTCGCCAGCATGGAGGAACAACCTCCCCCCATAGGTATACCCTTCGTTTGCTGATAGTATTCGATGCCGTTAAATAAAATATTTTCGAAAAGAACAATATTCAGAATTGCTTTGAATTTAAGCAATGCAATGTATTTTTGCATGCCGTAGTTTCCATGAATTTCAACAATAATGGCGTAAAGGTCTTGCAGTTTAATGTTATTAAAGAGGTCCTTGAAATCGTAGCTTTTATAAATCATATATGTAGGGTTATTTCTTATATGATTAAGCACCTCCATACTATTGTTTACCATAATGGATCCCCTTTTTTTAATATCTGTGCCATAATAGGTTTCAACAAAGTTAAAAGTTTCGTGTTTGCAGTTGTAATATATGATCGAATACAAAATCTATATCGAATATATATCGAAAACAAAATCCGTGCAATGCACAAACGTATTGGTATAGACATGAAGCATATAAGATATCCCTATCTTGTTATGATACCAAAAATTTCACAAATCTCCAATAAAGGTTCGCCCGGTGACGGTAGGATTTAAGGCATATATTACGACTGCAAACACGAAATTTTTAACTTTGTTGAAACCTATTATGGCACAGATATTAAAAAGGGGATCCATTATGGTAAACAATAGCATGGAGGTGCTTAATCATATAAGAAATAACCCTACATATATGACGCTACGATTATAAAAGCTACGATTTCAAGGACCTCTTTAATAACATTAAACTGCAAGACCTTTACGCCATTATTGTTGAAATTCATGGAAACTACGGCATGCAAAAATACATTGCATTGCTTAAATTCAAAGCAATTCTGGATATTGTTCTTTTCGAAAATATTTTATTTAACGGCATCGAATACCATCAGCAAACGAAGGGTATACCTATGGGGGGAGGTTGTTCCTCCATGCTGGCGAACCTATACCTCAATAAATACGAAGAGGGTGTACATATTTTAAACGAAATGCCATATTTTCGTTTCATTGACGATGTGCTGATTGGACTAAATAAAAATAGCAATAAATTCGACTTCGGTTTTTACCCATCAAATCTGGAACTTATCGAAACCAACGAGGATCAAGAGAATGAGATTAATTATCTTGATATTAATATCAAATTCAAGGAGAACGAACCCACGTACACACGACTATACGACAAACTTAAGCACTTTGACATGGAAATCAATTACATCAGAAATTGGAAATCCAATCTGAGTCATGCAGTTTTTCGTAACGTCATGGTAAATCATTTCTTACGCAACGCACGTATACATTCTCATACAAGAGATAGAGTACAGAGCGACGCAGTCTTCATCGGGGAGGCTTTGAGACAGAATTATCCATTGGGATTCATCAAACATTATTATAATACATTGTATAAGAAGGAAGATAATGCTTTTCGAACCGATTTTGGCAACACCTTCGATATATAATTTAAGCTGGCAACGCCTTTAACGACTGCGTGCGCATCTTCATTTTTCTATTTCGACTGGATAGATAGACATGGCGTGTGGCGCGTTTTGCTTTCATTCCAATATTGCTCTCGTGCTTTTCAACTTATTCGATGTTGGTTGCAAACCGTTTCTTGTTTGGTTTCACATTGTCCGCGTATCTTCGAGCGGAGTGCGTGTTTTGTTCTGATGCTTTCTGAAAATATGGCCACAGGCATATACCGGCTCCGGGAGCGTTTCCATTGGAGTAAAAGTCGGCTTTTAACCGGGAACTAGGGGTCACAATCCCCCTAGGCCTATTCGTATATCCCTGTTGGCTTCTTTCCACGTATTGTACTTTTTGAAACCTTTATATATATATATATATATATATATATATATATATATATATTGTATATATATATTGTATAGAATCTTAATATCGTAGAAGGATCCTAGAATCTTAATATCTTAATTCCATCGTCTTATACAACTGATTTTACCAAAATTACATCTTATGAAATCCGAAAGAGAGAAGCAGGTTGATTGAAGGTGATGAAATGTCACAATGAAATAAATTTATTCCTTTTATTTTCGGCGAAATGCGAGAAAATGGGAAAATTGGTCTAGTTTAAAGCACTCGGGGGAAAAATAAGAAGAAAATATCTTACCATTCTCTCTTCTCTCATACACATTTCACAGGAGCGAAACTATAATTTTCGGCTAAATTAAGTCGTCCGAGCAAGAAAAATACAAAAATAAGAAGGGAAGCTTGTATTTATTTTATTTTTTAGGTTTCATTAAACATTTAGGTGTACGAGGGATTTCGGCATTGTTTTTACTCTACATTTTGAGCTTCGGCAATTGTATCTAGACACATAAACTTCTGATAATGCGGCACGTCTCGGACTTCAACGATGCCGGATTATCGGATGCCAAATTGAAATCTTTTAAAACAATATAATGGACAATAAAGATGATACTCACGGACTGGGTGAATCTGTATAGTAAGTGAGTCTATTACAGTATTAATCAGTCTATTACAGTAAATGCTCAGTACAGCGGAAACCACCCGAATGTCTTTCGAGAGGCGTTCCGGACTATTAGACGTGCCGAATCACTGGATGCCGGAATAACGGAATTTTACTCTACTTCCAATTCGAAAGTTAGTTAAAATTAAATTCGCAATTATTTCATATAATTTTCTCAGGTGCGTGATATTTTCGTAAAAAGAGTTTACATTTTTAAACCATCTCTTGCTTTCAATTTAAAAATTTGATGTCGGCAGCACATGACTTCTCTTGCAGACTCATATTTAAGCTCTCCTTATTTCTTTAGTGATTTATTAAATTGCTTTTAATTGCACAAAATAACACCCATAATTATTTTAAATTACATTGAATTTGCACTTTTAATTCAATTTTCGTTTTCATTTAGTAACTGCAAGTATATTCAAAGATGGCGTAGAGAAAATACGAAAATACTAAAACATCTCGAGAAAGGCGTTGGGTTGCTTTTACTATTTAGTGAATTTTAAGAATTTTGTTTTTAATCTAAACGGGTTCAGGGATCTTATTAACATAGTTATTATCGTTTTTTACTTTCCTTATATACATAATGTATAAGGAGAGTATTGTGACGGGGTCGAAAATTCGAATTCGAGTTTTCGACGGGAGAGCACGTTTCAAGTATCACTGATCACGAATCAAACATTTTTGAGGTGATGTCTGTGTGTGTGTGTGAAAGTATGTGTGTGTGTGCGAAAGTATGTGTGTGTGTGTGAAAGTATGTGTGTGTGTGTGAAAGTATGTGTGTGTGTGTGTGTGTGTGTGTCAGTGAGTCTGTGGAGACGAACGAATGAAGAGATTCGAATGAAATTTAGTACAAAAATCACAATCCGTGAATACATGAAGCCCATTGGTTTTAAACGCAATCGAATGTTCAGAACTCCCCTAAATTTTCGAGTGAAATTTAGAAAAAAAACTATTAAAAAATCAAAACATTTAATAAAGTTACGGATATAGACATTTAGTATGCAATTTTTCCTTAGAAAACGATTGACATAAACTTTAGAACGCTAGCATGAACCGTTCTCGAGATATTGCACACTTTTCAAATTAATGTATCAAAAATTCCCATAAATTAAAATAAATATTAACTGTTGAGAAACATGTTCACTTTTCATATGTAATATCATGCGATAAATTGGGTGACATCATTCTCGTGGATCTAGCTCGTTCCATTCATGGGAAAAGATACTTTGAGTAATACTTTTGTATTTATTTTGAACGCCAATAGTCATTTATTTTCTATAAGAATAACTTATTTCCCCATCCATAACGCTTGGCGAGATTTTGGCGACGAATTTGGTGGAATGTCGCCAACTTGGCGACTTTTTGAAATGCTGCCAAGTTATCGAAAATCTCGCCTAATGGATAAAAATGACGTTAAATCAATGAAAATGACAACTAATTGTCGAAAATTCAATATCTTGGAAAGAATATAAGTATCTACTATAAGAAAACCCTATTTTTTTACTGTAAAAGTAGTAATTTCATTGCATTATATAAAGAAATTCATGTGTTGCCCACATCAGATTTTTTAATTTAGTTATCCAGTTTCCATTTGTTTAGGTTTTTGATATTCTTCTGTTCCAAATGCATTCTATTCCATAGTTATGTTCTAAATGGCGAAAGTTCGTTCTTTTTAGGTTTTAGCAATTTAAATTTATTTAAATTAGCTAATTTGTGGTTCCATTTATTCCCTTTTTTACTCCCTTTGATTTGATCCTAAATTTGTTGTTCTCGGTTAAGAATTCGTTGATTTATAGGGATTTTTCATTTTTATTCTATTTTCAGCTTTTTAAATTTTTCAGAATCGTCCATTATTAAATTATTACCGAATTCGTACATTACAAAGCGTTTGACTTCATTTCTTTTTAATTTTCGTGTGCTTTAAAATTTCTGTTCTCTTCTTAAAAATGTTGAGTTTTTGATTGGTTGACCGTAATATTAAAATCGTCTGTCATTAATTCTTTTATTGCTCTTCGACAGTTTTGTTTACGATGTGTGGCAGCGATTTTTGACAGTACATAATTGCGATTCCTGCGTTTTTTCTTTGATTAGAACTCAAGATGTAACCGTATTAAATTGTTGTTTTTGCGCTTCGGCGCTCGCATGCGTTCCATCTCATTGGATCGAAATATTCTATTGCCTCAGCTCTTTTGATAAACGCGTGAATATCTGCACTGCTCTACTTTAACCATGTCATAAATGATGTTATTCATTGACATCACGAGACGTCCATTTAATTTGATAGATAGCGTAACTGGATAATGTTTTATCTTCGAATGATTCTAACTGAAGGAAGGAATATATGAAGGAGGGTATGAAGGAAGAAAATATATGAAGGAGGTATATGAAGGAAGGCCCTGTTTAGTTTACGAATTGTTCACCTACCCCGTGCTGGGCTTCAAAAGTTTGATTCACGTTCTTCGGCCTTGAATTCCCGACTCTCCTCTCCTGTAAATAACATTTAATGATTTGAGAAGCGCTAGGGCGTCAATTAAGTAATTGTTTCTCGTGGACAGTGTGCATTCTCTGAATTGTGTATTGAGTTGACATTTCCATGTGTAATTAATGGACTATATGTTCGGCATTCAATTAAGAAGAGCAAAGAAGCGTCCACTGTTTCCGACGAAGAAATCATTGATTGATGTGTGTGCTGATCAAATGTTGTGGAGAGTGCTGACGTGTGAGCTTGATGGACTGGAGTGGATAGTTTTCCTCGCTCTAAGCGATTGGACTTTTGCCTTTCCAATTTGGTTTCATCTGCTGGGATCTGTTGCATTTAGTGTGTTCCGTGATGGCTCTCTACATCAGGGTGACATCTTTAAATGCTAATTCTAATTGTCTATCAGTTTTACATTATTTTAAAGTTAAATTGTTTTGGTAGGAATAAGACCTATTGACTTATAAATTGTAAATAAGTGATTATTCTTTGGGTTTTTAACTTTTAGTTGGGATGCTTATTATGTTCTAGATTTCCTTTTGGCTAACTGATGTTCCTTTATATTCTAAATTTTAGTTTGGCAAATAATTGTATAATTTTTAACATAACATAACTTTAATATTAAATGCTGTTTTCTTTAACTTTTAGTATTCTAACGTTCTGTACACCACTGTATGATCGACCAAATTTATTTAATTTGTTTATGATGTTTAATTTGATTTGTTTGGTTAATGAGATGTTAAAAAAAAGTTGTGAAATGTTTTAACAGATCTTTAAAAGTTAAGTTTAAATTTTAATAAACGTTACATTTTGGAAAACATATTTTGTGTTCTTTCTCTTTTCTTTTAATGTGTTTTTATTTTTAGGAAAGTGCTATTTTAAAGTTTTACAGATTAGCATATGTTTATGCATCTAGGGAACTTGGTCAGTTGGCACCTTTACTGGCACCACCATAATGGCTCATTTCATATGTTTTCAGAGATATTTTAGGAACTTGGAATATTTAGAATGTTTTTAGAATATCATATCTTGCGCTCATTCTCCCCCGTCACAACAACGGTTAGTCTTAGAGTAATGGGGTTGGTCTTAATCATTTCCTCGTCAAAAATTATGTATAAAATAAGCAATCTATATAAATAAAAATGAAAATCTGTCTGTCTGTCTGTCTGTCTGTCTGTCTGTCTGTCTGTCTGTCTGTTTGTCACACCATCACGGGAGAACGGCTGAACCGAATTTGATGAAATTTTGTGGGTAGCCCAGAAATAGCCCCACTTAAAATTATATCCGTGTTTTGAGTTTCTACGACCAGTGGTTCTCGAGACATTAGTAAAAAACAAAATTTTCGTTTGTCTCATCGTCACGGAAAAACGGCTGAACCGAATTTAATGAAATTTGGTGAATAGCCTTGAAATATCCCCCCATAAATTTTGTCCAAGTTTCGAGTTTCTAAGACCTGGGGTTGTCGAGATATTAATGAAAAACGGAACTTTTTCCTAGGAGTTCTACTCCCTAACTCCGTGGTTTATCCAAACGAAAAGCTTGAAAATCGTTTGAAAGTGAATTAAAATTTAATCTCTGAGTTTGATGGGAGATTTTTTGCGTTAATTAGTCACTTTCTGAAAACATGAATTGTTTGAAACATGATTTAAAGGGGAAATCTATCTCCATGGTTCATGATTTATTTAAAACAAGCTTTTACGGAACAATGAGAAGTATAGAGAAATCAAAATCGTTATTTAATTTCGCAGTTTATGTTATAAGACATGACATATTTAACATGTTATAAGATTCTATCTTATATCATGTTACTCAGAAACGCAATTAAATTAAATCTGTCTGTTAATTTTAATAATTATTTTTTCGATTTGAATAATAAATAAATGGATATAAAAATATATTTTAGAAAAGAACGATTTGATTTTTCTTATAGCATTTTTGACTGGATAATATCAATTACGGTCTTCAGGTTTAAAAATTATTATTATTTATATTTTCGGGGATTATTGATTCAAGGATTATTGATATTTTCAAGTTATTATGCAATTATTTTATTATGACAAAAATTGTTTAAACTCATATATTGTATGTTGTACGAATCTTCTACAAATACACGTGTATATCTTTTAATCTACGAGAATATAAGTAGTACAGGTATATTGACATATGTTTTGATATATATTGGCATATATTGGAATCAATTACGACCTTCTGGTATAAAGAGTACGGATATTATTGATGTTTTCAATTTATTACGTCATCTCTTTTATTTTGGAAAATATTTTTGAGACGCATATTGTAATACGGGTAATCTTCTACTAACACATTGGCATATTTTCTGATCTGCGACAACATAATTAGTACGGGGTTGCATATATTCATTCAATTCCTATTTTTTCTTCTGTAAATTTGCTTACAAAAAGGAGCAGGATGTTTTATTCTTCAGATCGGATCGTGAAGATAATTTTGCATAGTGAGAACATATATTCTTAAACTTCTCTTTAGGAGCAATAAATTTAATATTTTAACAGAATTTGCACATGATTGCGAACTTTAAGTTTCTTCAAATTATACACTCCGTACGAATAACGGGTGTGCTGTTAGTGGTTAATAAATTTTAACATTTTAGGAGAATATATCATGTTGCTCGGCATCGCAATTAAATTAAATGTGTTTGTTAATGTTTTTATTATTTTTTTTCGATTTAAATAATAAATAAATGGATAAATGGATATAAAAGTATATCTTATGAATGGACGGTTTGATTTTTCTTTTAATTATATTAATTGCTGACTGCGTACATCAATTTCATTTATTTTGGCAAAGAGTTTTCAAGCTTATATCGTATTTAGCTACTAAACTCATATATTGTGTTTAGCCAATAAATTCATATAGCCGATTGTTGAAACAGAAAAAGAGTAGAGCGGGTATATCTTCTAATACAGTTGTTGTGTTTTCATTTAGTATATTGAAACGGGATAAGAATGTTTCATTCAGATCTGCAAATTCAAAGCTACGAATTTGGAGGGATATCGCTAATTTGACAACTTTTCTTAAACTTTGCCAAATTGACGGAAATGTCGCCAAATTGATATAAACGACACACAGACAGCTGCCATAAACCTTCGGGTTGGTCGTGTGGCTTGGGTCTTCTACATAACAATGAAATTTTTTTTTGTTTTGTTAGAAGAGTGTACTGAAATGATGTTTGGTTAGCATTTATCTGTCAGACCAACCATCCTACTTAGTAATACATTTAGCGAATTTTTAAAATGTCACCAAATTGATAAAAATGTTTTCAAATCTATAAAAATATCTTGAAATTGATAAATATGCGCTACATAAATGATACTAATTGTTTTTTGTTAGGGGATAGTATTGTGATGATATTTCGTCAATTTGTCGCAAAGTGGAACTGTCAGTTCTACAGTCCCACTTGGCGATAAATTTGGCGATTTTTTAAAATGTCGCTAATTTGACGAAACTGTCGCCAAATGTTCCATAGAAATATAACTATTTAGACGATATTCTTTCTACCAATTTATTTGAAGCAAATGATATCATGTCGCTTAGCAACGGATTTAAATCCAATGTGTTTATGCGGCAGACGATTTTTATTAAATCCTTTCCGATTTGAATAATGAAGATATGTATATAAAATAAATTTCATTGCCATTTCATTTTGGACTGGATAATATCAATTATACTCTTCAGGTTTAAACATTATTATTATTGATATTTTCCGGAATTATTGATTTAGGGATTATTGATATTTTTAAGTTATTACGCCATTGTTTTATTGCGGCAAAAATTGCTGACACACGCATATTGTACGTTGTACGAGTAATCTTCTAGGAATGCACGGGTATATCTTCTAACCTACGAGAATATAAGTAGTACAGGTATATTGGCATATATTTTGACATATATTGGCATATATATTGGAATCAAGTACAGTCTTCTGGTATGAAGATTAAGGGGATTAATTATATATTCAATTTATTACGTCGTCTGTTGTATTTTACCAAAAAACATTTGTGACTCCTATTGCAAAACGGGTAATCTTCTACTAATAATCGGACATTATAAGTAGTACGTGTATATCTTCCCGTATAATTTTAGCACTTTAATTTTGACATATATTGGAATAAATGACTGTCTTCAGATTTAAAGATTACGGGTTTATTGGTATTTTCAATTTATACATGTAATCTATTAATGCAGGTTATATTTTCTAATATTCGCGTATATAATTAGTACGGGTCCCATACAATTTTAACGCTTTTATTTTGCATATATTGATTCAATTCCATATTTTTTTTTATATTTGCTTACATAAGGGGTCCAAGATGTTTTATTCTTCAGATATGTCCATGAAGATAATTTTATATAGCGAGAACAGAGATTCTTAAACTTCTTTTTAGGAGCATTATATTAAATATTTTAACAGAATATTTTGATTAAACATGTCATTTAGTATACTATAAGAATTTGGGCATGATTATGAATTTCAAGTTTCTTTATATTATATACTCCGTACGAAGAACGGGTATGCTGCTAGTTAATTAATATATTTGAACATACGTAGTCTTTTATTTTTAGATTTAACGATTTTTGCGGGTTATTTCGCAAAAAAAAAGAAGGGTTCTTTTTTCCGAATCGTACCAAAATATATTCAGCACCAGGTAACCCTACCTACTAGTGATTTATCTATCAAATTTTGTAACAACTGGTCTATTAATTTTTCAGTTATAGTGGGTACAGGCGATTTTTGAGGGGCCATTTCGCAAAAAAAGGCAGGTTCTGTTATCCCGAATTGTACCAAAATCTAATCAGTACCAGGGAATTAGCACCAGGGAAACAGCCCCAAAATCTATTCAGTACCAGGGAATCAGCACCAAAATCTAATCAGCACTCATAAGAAACTTACTACCAAATTTTATGAAATTCGGTCAAATAGTTTTTCAGTTAGAGTGGATACAAAATCTGTACATACAGACACAAACACAGACATCAAGCTAAAAATAGTTTTCTCGTGTTCTAGAGGTCCCAAAACTTGCAGATCCGTCAAAAACTCGACTTGCGATTTTCGGCACGATTCCAATACTTTCCCTATACATATTACCATGTATTGCGGGGAAAGTAAAAAGTTGTGCTGTACAATAAATAGTCAAAGGAAAGCAAAATCTGATGCAGTTATCTACAATATTCATGAAGATATTTGCAATAGAAATAACTTGAAAAAGAAATATCATTATAGGCTCAAAGTTGAAAATTGGAATTGAGTTTTCCTTCGGTTTTGATACGTGCTGCAGAGAGAGGGGGGGGGGGATGCAAATTGAAATCAGATGCTGCATAAAATGTGGCTGAGTAATTTTATTTGGTGGTGATACCGAACTTGTAGGAGAGAAATAGACGAATTTTTAATAAGCAATAGTTCGCCGAGTATTGCAGATAAATAAAACAGTTTTATTCTTTACCTTATTTGCTGCACAGAGATACATTTATAATTGAACATATTTGCTCAAGAAACCGATTTTTAAAAATTTAGAAACCATGCTTTTTACAAAAATATTACCTTTTGGAAAAAAAAATTATATGAAAAATTTTCGCGCTTAATTTTTAACAAACATAAGAACGATTGATTGTTCGAAGAGCTTTGTAAAAAAAAATATTTGATCTGGAAACTAGATTCTGCATTGAACATTCTGCAGCTTAATTTTCATGTTTAACCTTTACGGTTTACCCGATATTTTCGGTGAAAATAAGCAAAGTGAAACAAAAATTTTAATTGTTTTCTAATATTTATACAAAATAATAAAATATTGAAATCATCTGAAATCATATTGAAAGCAGTCTTTTTTATCAACTTTTTCGGTTGCGGATCTCCAAAGTCAGAAAAAGTCCAATTTGGGCCAAAATATGCATTCAAAATTTTATGCCTTTATTAATTAAGAAAATTTACATGAAGCTATCACGCTGCGGAACCCCTGGGTTCAGCGGAACACAGGTTGAAAAACACTGGTTCAAATGATTGTCCGTATTTGAGCCTCGTTTAGCGTTTTATCGTATTTTAGCATCAGGGCAGCACTTCACTGATGAATTTAAAGTCCCCAATGAATTTAAGAGCTGACTAGTATTACATCAGGAGGTATGTTGTCCAGGTCATTGTTGAACTTTGTGCTTTGTATGTCCTGACGTTCTGTGCTATCATTGAATAGTAACTTACCATTTATTTTTAGTGTTCACATCTGAATTTTATATACATATGTATACTTAAATTTATTCATCATAGACATATGTTATAATAAGAAAATAATAGTTGGTTAGTGTTAATAAAATGGCCAAAGCGATTAAATTCCTTAAAAAGTCGAACACCAATACTTTTTGTATAGATATATTACGTATTGTTGGTAAAATATAAAAATCTAATGTGGGCAGCACATGACTTTCCCTGCAGACTGAAATTCATTTTTTCTTTATTTCTTTAGGAACTTATTAAATTGAGTTTAATTGCCCAAAATAACATTAAATTTGCATTTTTAATTCAATTTCTACTTTTATTTGGTAATTGGACATTTTCCCGAAGGCGGCATAACAAAAATGCGACTAATCTCAAATATCTCGTGAACGGTTATTCCTAGAGAAAAATAGTTGTTCTTATTCTTTTCTTCGTCAAAAATTACGTATAAAACAAACATTTAATTGATACATTTGAACATACGTAGAATTTTTTTTAGATATTTGCTATTTTTGCGAGCCATTTCGTAAAAAAGGCAGGTTGTTCTTTTCCGAATCATATCAAAATCTAAGCAGCACCAGAGTATCTCACAAGTGATTTATCTACCAAATTTTATGAAATTTGGTCAATTAGTATTTCAGCTAGAGCGGATAAATGATATTTTTGCGGGACATTTCGCAAAAAAAAGGCGGGTTCTTTTTTTCGAATTGTACTAAAAACTAATCAGCACCAGGGTCACACCCAAGGGTCTTACCTACCAAATTTTATGAAATTCGGTTCATTAGTTTTTGAGTTAGAGTGGATACATATATTGCACAGACACACAGACACGCAGACAGACACACATACAGACACACAGACACACATACAGACACACAGACAGACACACAGACACACAGGCAGACACACAGACAGATAGACAGACACACAGACAGACACACACACATACGTCACGCTAAAATAGTTTTTTCGTATTCCAGAGGTCTCGAAACATGTAGATCTGTCGAAAACTCGAGTTGCGATTTTCGACATGATTCCAATGCTTTCCCTATATATTAGCATGTATTGCAGGGAAAGTAAAAAAATGTTTCATAAAATGCTAAAAGTATTGGTTTTATATACCACATAGGAGGAAATTAAATTTACGTGTGGATAAAAATAGATCAGTATCAAAAAAGAATTGCAGTTACAACATAAAACAAAGTTTTAAACATGAATTCTTTACTGAAACCGACCTTAAACCTAATGTAGAATATTTCTACAAAAAGTAATATTTAATAAAACCAGAAAAGCAAAATACCAACAAGAAACAAGTTCAAATATTGAAGAGAATAATGTTGTTTTAAACATGAAGCAGCATATGAATAGGGATAATTCAACACTGGAATAATGTAAAATATGTTTCAATATGTTCTTTCTTAAATTTTGAAACTTAACACATTTTATCTCCGAAATAGAAAATGAGAGTGTTAAGATGATGGAGTGAAAACTTATAGATCCATAAATTTTGAAAAATGCGTATGCTATGATAAAAGAACAGAAGGATTTTAAATCATAATATTAGAAAGTAGTATCTCAAACAATATTCATATTTATTACTAGCAGCATACCCGTTCTTCGTACGGAATATATAATATAAAGAAACTTATAATTTGCAATCATGTGCAAATTTCGTTAAAATATTAAATTTATTGCTCCAAAAGAGAAGTTTAAGAATATCTGTTCTCACTATGCAAAATTATATTCACGGGCAGATCTGAAGAATAAAACATCCTGGCCCCTTTTGTAAGCAAATTTACAAAAAAAAGTAATTGAATCAATATATGTAACCTCGTACTACTTATATAGTCGCAGATTAGAAAATATGCCAGTGTGTTAGTAGAATATTACCCGTATTACAATATGAGTCGCAAAAATATTTACCAAAATAAAAGAGATGACGTAATAAATTGAAAATATCACTAATCCCTGTAATCTTTATACCAGAAGGTCGTAATTGATTCCAATATATGCCAATATATATCAAAATATATGCCAATATATTTTGATATATATTGGCATATATATCACCTGTACTACTTATATTCTCGTAGATTAGAAGATATATCCGTGCATTTGTAGATTACTCGCACAGCGTACTATATATGAGTTTCACCAATTTTCGTCATAAATAAACAATGGCATAATAACTTGAAAATATCAATAATCCCTGAATCAACAGTCCCCGAAAATATCAATGATAATAATGTTTAAACCTGAAGACCGTAATTGATATTATCCAGACAAAAATGCAATGCCCATGAAATTTATCTTATATACATATCTCTATTATTCAAATCGGAAAAGATTTAACAAAAATCGTATAGCACATAACGCATTGGATCCGTTGCTAAGCGACATGATATCATTTGCTTAAAATAAATTGATGGAAATCATATCGTCTGAATAATGCTATCTCTATGGAAGGTTTGGCGACATTTTTGTCAATTTAGCGATAACTTAAAAAATCGCCAAATTTATCGCCAAGTGGGACTGTAGAACTCATAATCCCATTTTGCGACAAATTAACGGAACATCATCACAATACTATCCCCTAACAAAACATAATTAATTTCATTTATTAAGCGCAATTTTATCAATTCCATGATATTTTTATGGATTTACAAATATTTTTATCAATTTGGTGATATTAAAAAAATTCGTTAAATGTGTTACTAAGTAGGATGGATGAACTGACCGACAAATGCTACCGAAACATCATTTCAATACTCTATTCTAAAAAAACAAATCATTGATTTGCGTCATTTTTATAAATTTGGAAACATTTCCGCTAATTTGGTACGGTTTAAGAAAAGTTACCAAGTTATTAAGAGATATTCCGCTAAACTCGTAGCTCTAAATTTGCAGATCTCAAGAATAAAATATCCTGATCCCGTTTGTATATACTAAATGAAAACACTAAAATTGTATTATAAGATACAGCCGTTCTACTTTTTTTCTGCTTCAACAATCGGCTAAATGAATTTATTGGATAAACACAATGTATGAGTTTATTAGTTAAACACAATATATGAGCTGGAAACCACTTTGCTAAAATAAATGAAAGTGATGTACGCAGTCCGCAATTTATATAATTAAAAGAACAACCAAACCTTTCATTTAAAAGATATATTTTTACATCCATTTATTTATTATTCAAATAGAAAACATAATAATAAATATTAACAACACATTTAATTTCATTCCGTTGCCGAGCAACATGATATAAGATAGAATCTTCCTCATAAAATGCGAAATTAAATAGCCATTTTGATTTCTTTATACTTTTCATCGTTGAGTAATAGCTTGTGAAAGATAACCATGGAGGTAGATTTTTCCATTTAAATTCATGTTTCAAACAATTCGTGTTTTCCGATAGTGACTATTTAATGCAAAAATCCTGCACCAAACTCGGAAATAAAGTTTTATTTCCTTTCGACGTTTTAAACAAACGATTTTGATCCTTTCCGTTTGAATAAACCACGGAGTTGGAGAGTATAAGTCATAAGAAAAAGTTCGGTTTTTCATTAATATCTCGACAACCTCTGGTCTTAGGAACTCGAAACTTGGACTAAATTTATGGGGGGCTATTTCAAGGCTATCCACAAAATTTCATTAAATTCGGTTCAGCCGTTTTTCTGTGATGATGAGACAAACGAAAATTTCGTTTTTTACTAATATCTCGAGAACCACTGGTCGTAGAAACTCCAAGCATGGACTAAATTTTAAGTGAGGCTATTTCTAGGCTACCCACCAAATTGCATCAAATTCGGTTCAGCCGTTCTCCCGTCATGATGGGACAAACAGACAGACAGACAGACAGACAGACAGACAGATTTTCATTTTTATTTATATAGATAATATAAAATATTTTCTTAACATTCTAAACATGGTACTTGTAATATGAAATCCCTCTGAGAGGCCAAAGTATATATATATATATATATACATATATATACACACATATATATATATATATATATACATACATATATATATATTCATTATATATATATATATATACATATATATACATACATATATATACATATATATATATATATATATATATATATATATATATATACACATACATACGAGGGTCACACTGAAACTTTTAAGATACGGCTAAGTGGTACACATTAAACTTACCAGCTCTTATGAGCGCTCAACTACTCACCTCCATCATCAATGCACTTTTGTAGGCGAATTTTCCAAAGATTAGATGCTTCAAGCCATCCATTTCTTGGAATCGATGAAAATTATGCTTTTATACTCTCATCCATCTCATCTTTGGAATAAAAACGACGCCCACGTAACTTTTTTGTTATATTAAAAATTAGCCAAATGTCACACATACCAAGATCAGGAGAAAAGTGGGGA
This sequence comes from Amaurobius ferox, assembly GCA_951213105.1. Taxonomy (NCBI): domain Eukaryota; kingdom Metazoa; phylum Arthropoda; class Arachnida; order Araneae; family Amaurobiidae; genus Amaurobius; species Amaurobius ferox. Next base: position 55,739,202 of record OX578138.1, on the reverse strand, counting down.
TACTCTATCACTTGTGTTTTGTTCAAGAAATTCGACTGTCATTCTTCCTGAATGAGAAGATGCATTGTCATGGTGAAGCACGAGTCCCCTAACATCCATTTCCTGAAAAATTTCTGGAAGACACTTAGTAGTGTACCAGTTAGCTATAATTGTCTTCTGTCCCTTCAACATTATGGTTTTGACCAGACCTGTGTACTTCTGAAGAACAGGGCACACATTACTTGTGTCATTGCTCGTTGTCTTTTCACCATTGTTGGTGTGGGGTCATCATCAAAGACCCATACTTTACTTTCTTGACGTGTTGGAAATTCAATAAACGGTATGTACGTTTCATCATCAATTATGATTTTAGAAATAATGCATTGTCAACCATCGTTAAGTAATTTTAGGGTTTCTTTGCAGCTTCTGATAAGCTCCTCTTTTTGGTGTTCTGTTAAATTATGGGGGATCCAACGACAAATAAATTATTTCATATGCAGTTCTTCATGAATAATTTTATGTATATCTGCAGATCCAATGCTAAGTTCCTTCTGTATCATTTGGTAGGTACAGCGATTATCATTGATTAACTCTTTTCGAATGGCCGACACATTTTCTGGGGCTACAGCTGATAAAGGTCTTTCTGTGTGTTTTTCACCCAGGAGAGAATTTCGACCTCTTCTAAACTCTATAAACCATCTGAATACCGTGGTACGAGATGGAGCATCATTTCCATATGCTAATTTGTAGACGTTGAAGACATTATTCTTGATTTAGTTCCACCTTAAAGTTATAGAAAATCATAGCTCGATAATACTCTCGCGTCAACTCTATTTTCTTTTCTTTCAAAATGTATTCTACGATAACTAATTTGCAATTGTTGCTGCAAATTATCGTCTGCGGACATAAAAGTGTTCAAATTTGAATATACGACCAATAATTTATTTCTAAAATTGTATTGAAAAGTGGAAAAATAAGTTCCATGTTAAAAATATTATGTACAATGCTGGAGGATCTAAATTTGGATATATATATATATATATATATACATTATAAAACTTGAAAAATTTATTTTCAATTTTAGTGAACAGATTAAAAAGCTAAATGCAAAAAATAATTTATAATACAACTTGTAAAGCGCTATGCTGCAATATTTACATGTGTATTCCTATAAAAATTCCCAAAAAGGACAAGTAGCAATGTACTCGTTCAGATTCTAGATGTGTGACCGAAGTACCGGCCGGGGGGAGTTGCGACCCCCAGCACTCCGGTTAAAGCTTTTTCCGCCATGGCAAACGCTCCCGGTAACCGATACTCCCTACACGATTTCCTTCATGACCCTTTATACTTCCGTAAAAATTACACACATATACAATTTCAATAACATGTAAAAAGCTAAAAGTTTACTTTTCCACGCTAAAACTATCCATGAATCATGTTGTAAAAATATAACAATTAATTTAAAATACAAAATATTCAAGACTATTAAAATCCCAGTCTGAGAGGATCAAAACTAATGTTTGAAATACAATCAGATTGTCTGTATTTTTAAATATGGACTCTAGACCTATTGGCTACTCCATCGCCATATATATACTAATGTTTGAAATCATTTAACTCATGGTCAATTATTACTGTAAAAACTATATATTCAAGACTATTGAAATCCATGTTATTATTATGAAAATCCTTTTCTGGATACCAAAACCTATTGGCTTCTTTATCACCATAAAAATCCTAATGTTTGAATTTACTGCACTTGTGATAGTTTAATGCTCAAAAATCGATATATTCAAGTCCAAAGACATTCCAGACAGAGAGTTATTTTTAAATATTGGATACAAGACATTTAAACATTATAATAACCTTATAAATATATAGACACATAAATACGCCATAGTCCAAACTCTACGCAATACACCTTCCCGTGGAACAACACATAACTTGTTGACTTTATACCACTTTCACATATTACTAAAGTAAATATTTAAAAGTTCGTCCGATATTTCAGAAAAACCTTTATAATCACGAACTTGCAATCTGGATAACGCCTATAATGTATCCACACAAAATAGCCCCAGCTATAAAATACCGGTGTATAGCCATATTGAGCTATCTGATTTATGATCCTCAATTTCGCATAATAAACACGTCACCCTCTGCGTATTTCAATTACCGCCATTAGGCGATATCCGAAAAGTCTTTTGTTATTATCATTCCAAAATATATCTTCCTGGTTACGGCTACAATATCATTTTTATTATATATATATATATATATATATATATATATATATATATATATATATATAATAAAAATGATGTGTACGGCATGCTTTGAGAAGAACAAAAAAAATTGAAGTTAGAACATAAACGAAATCTTTAAAACATGAATAGATTTCATAAATAAATCTTAAAACCGATGTAATATCATAAGAAAGCAGAACTCTAAAAACACAAAAAGAATGTAGTCCAACAAGGAACACGTGCCAATATCGATAGAAATAATGTATTTTTAATAGCGGAATAATAGTAGCATAACGATACATAGAGCAAATCTGTTAAGAACTCTTTGCACTGTAACATGCGTTTCGATTAAACTTATTTTACATCCTTTAAAACATTCCAAAAATATTTTGGAATACAATTTTGTGCTATGCTAATAAAAACATTTATATGCGCATGACTTTCCTCGATAATGCAATAACTTTACTTTTTTCAATGCGAAAGAATTATGCAAAAGATCCACGGTACAATATTTTTAATGCTGAAAAGTACATTGACATTTGGTGCTTTTCTGGATGACAACAAGCAAAATTATTTTGAAGTATCAAATTCACGTATATTTTGCGCAAATTCAGAGTGCCAATTGGGAAAATTATTTACATCTGCTCAGCAATATATTCCATTATATTAAAATATGTTTATTAATTAATCAATTTGGCGCCGGTTTCGTTATCTTTGTGTAAATTTTGTCAAATGGCACCATATTAAAAAGTTAGCAACTTAGCGATATTTCGCCAAACCAGTCGCTGAGGTCGTAAAATAAATCCCTAAGTGTTACATATTTGTTGATAATGAGTTTTATGTAATTTTTTCTAAAAAATTATTTGAAAATTGTGCAATGTCTTAAGAACGGTTGAAGCGAACATTCTAAATATTGTGCTATTCGGTTTAGAATAAACAAGAAAGATCAATCATGCATAAGCATTGATTATGAAACACTTTCCAACTTCAATGTAATTTCATTTAAAAATTTCTAAAATGTGATACATTCAGTGATGATATCTTTTACATTATCACAGTACTACAGTAATTTATTATACTTAAATATTTAAAACTGTATCGAAACATAAATCATCTGATTCCCTGTGCAAAATCAATGAATATTTTATTCATATAACTTGTATTCCAGACTCCAGAGCTAAATAATTTTGTGTGAAAAAATTCAGCAATTCTTATGTAACTCACCTTACAATCGCTTGTGATATTTGCATTCTGCATAAGTTAAAATTAGGCTTCGTTGAAGAAATAATAAAAGTTTAGGGATCATTTAAAATCACAACTATTGTAATTGCATAGGCACGGAATTCAGATACACAGATAATATGTGTGTGTATGCATTCAAAGTATTGGAATCGTGCCGAAGATCGGAACTCGAATTTTCGAAGGATCTACAAGTTTTGGCACTTCTAGAACACGAAAAAACTATTTTTAGGAAGACGTCTATGTGTATAAGGGTGTATCTGTGTAAGTTGCTGTGTGTCTGTGAAGATATTACATCCAATCTAATTGAAAAACTAATGGACCGAATTTCATAAAATTTGGTATGTTTTTTGTGGAAATTCCTGATGTTCATTAGATTCTAGTACGATTCGTAATAAAAGAATCTGCCTTCTTTGCGAAATGGCCGGCAGAAATTGCCTTTATCCACTCTAGCTAAAAACTAATGGAACAAATTTAACAAAATTTGGTGTATAATATTTCAATAACCAACAAGTGATTTATATACAAAATTTAACAAAATTTGTTATATAAATCATTTGTAGGTTATTCTAGTACGATTCGGGAAAAAGGAACGGGCTGTTTTTGCGAAATGGCCCGTAAAAATCGTTAAATATAAAAATAAAAGACTACATGTGCTCAATTATATAAATTAAATTCCTATTTTATACGTGATTTCTGACAACAAAAAGAATAAAACTAACCCCATTACGCTAGGACTAGCCGTTCTTGAGATATTCTAGTGATTTCGAGTTTTCGCTATGCCACCCTTGACAATAAGTCCAGCTATCAAATGAGAACCAAATTTAAGTTTAACGTGTAAATTCAATGTCATTTACAATACTTATGGCTGTTATTTTGTGCAGATAAACTCAAATTATTATTGAAGAACTAAAGAGAACGTGAATATGAGTCTGCAGGGAAAGACATGTGCTGCCCACATCAGGATTTTTAACAATATTACAACAATGATTTATAGAAGTACGCCACCTTTGACAATAAGTCCAGCTATCAAATGAGAACCAAATTTAAGTTTAACGTGCAAATTCGATGTCATTTAAAATACTTATGGCTGTTATTTTGTGCAGATAAACTCAAATTATTATTGAAGAAATAAAGAGAATGTGAATATGAGTCTGCACGGAAAGACATGTGCTGCCCACATCAGAATTTTTAACAATATTACAGCAATGATTTATAGAAATGAACGGGGATTATTTGCAGGCCATTTCGAAAAAAAATGTATGATCTATATTTAAAGATCCACCAAATTTTTGTAGAATAAAATGTTCAACAAATTTAAGCTGTGTACCAAATTTTAACTCTCTAGGACGTAGGAGAGTGCATTAAAAATGCAATCATATAAGTATATCACGAAGAGTTATATAAATTAAAACAACAAAGATCAATCATGCATAAGCATTGATTATGAAACAATTTCCAACTGAAATTCAATTTCATTTAAAAATCTCTAAAATGTGATACATTCAGTGGTGATATCTTTTACATTATCACAGTACTACAGTAATTTATTATACTTAAATATTTAAAACTGTATCGAAATATAAATCATCTGATTCTCTATGTAAAATCAATGAATATTTCATCCATATAACTTGCATTACAGACTCCAGAGCTAAATAATTTTGTGTGAAAAAAATTCAGTAATTCTTATGTGACTCACCTTACAATCGTTTGAGATATTTGCATTCTGCATAAGTTAAAATTAGGCTTCGTTGAAGAAATAATAAAAGTTTAGGGATCATTTAAAATCACAACTATTGTAATTGCGTAGGCACGGTATTTATATACACAGATAATACAGATACACAGATGATATATGTGTGTACTTATGTATATATTCAAAGTATTGGAAGATCGGAACTCGAATTTTCGAAGGAACTACACGTTTTTCGTCTTCCAGAACACGGAAAACTATTTTTAGGAAGACGTCTGTGTGTGTAAGGGTGTATCTGAGTGTGTTTCTGTGTGTCTGTGAGGATATTGCATCCACTCTAACTGAAAAACTAATGGACCGAAATTAATAAAATTTGGTAGGTAAGTTTTTTGTGGGAAACCCTGATGTTCATTTGATTATAGTACGATTCGTAATAAAAGAATCTGCCTTCTTTGCGAAATGAAAAGCAAAAATTGCCTTTATCCACTCTAGCTAAAAACTAATGGACCAAATTTAACACAATTTGGTGTATAATACTTCAATAACCTACAAGTGATTTATATAATAAATTAAACAAAATTTGTTATATAAATCATTTGTAGGTTATTCTAGTACGATTCGGGAAAAAGGAACGGGCTGTTTTTGCGAAATGGCCCGCAAAAATCGTTAAATATAAAAATAAAAGACTACGTGTGCTCAATTATATCAATTAAATTCCTATTTTATACGTGATTTTTGACAACAAAAGGAATGAGACTAACCCCATTACTCTAGGACTAGCCGTACTTGAGATATTTAAGTTTTTTTTTTTGCGTTTTCGCTACGCCACTTTTGACAATAAGTTCATCATCTATCAAATGAGAACCAAATTTAAGTTTAACGTGCAAATTCAGTGTCATTTAAAATACTTATGGATGTTATTTTGTGCAGATAAACTCAAATTATTATTGAAGAAATAAAGAAAACTTGAATATGAGTCTGCAGAGAAAGACATGTACTGTCCACTTCAGAATTTTTAATAATATTACAACAATGAACGATTATTATTTGCAGGCCATTTCGAAAAAATGTAGGATCTATATTTAAAGATCCAACAAATTGTTGTAGAATAAAATGTTCTATAAATTTAATCTGTGTACCAAATTTTAATTGTCTAGGACGTAGGAAAGTGCATTAAAAACGCCATCAAATAAATATATCATGAAAAGTTATATAAAATTTAAAAAAAAATTGAAAAATTGTTATCTACCAAATTTATTTTAAAATGTGAAGCCTCTCTCATGTACAAAACATTTAAAATCTTGGAAAGATCTTTATTATATAATATATCTATTTTTTCTTTCTGGAGGATATCGCAAAAGTCAGAATTTAATTGAATTCGTTTTTCTCCCTATATTAAATATTTTTTAATTAAAAAACTACCTAACATGTTTTACTGAAATTTTTTTTATATATTTTATGAGATAATGTGAATATTTCCTAATAATTTCGAAGCAATTTGTGAATTTTAAATGTGCTTAAAAATGATTGAAAAATTAGCTCCCATAGGGTTCAATGTATTTTATTTTTTCAACCCGGGTTCAATAAAAAACTAGTTGGGTGATATGATTAATTTATATTCCCATAGGTCCCATAGACCGTCTGAAAGGCATACTAAAATTTCATTTTGATAAAGTCATTTTTACGGCAAGTTATCGTGCTAACGGACAGACAGACAGACAGACAGACAGACAGACAGACAGACAGAATGAACGAAGTCATAAACACTTTTCAACTATGTTGTAACGTGTCAAAAATATTTGAAAAATTGATATTTACCAAATTTATTTTAAAATGTGAAGCCTCTCTCATATACAAATTCATTGAACTCTTGTAAAGATATTTATTATATAGTATATCTCTTTTTTCTTTTTGGAGGATATCCCAAAAGTCAGAATTTAATTGAATTAGTGTTTTTCCAATATTAAATAATTTTTACTTTCCTTATATACATAATGTATAAGGAAAGTATTGTGACGGGGTCGAAAATTCGAAATCGAGTTTTCGACGGGAGAGCACGTTTCAAGCATCCCTGATCACGAATCAAATATTTTTGAAGTGATGTCTGTGTGTGTGTGTGTGTGTGTGTTTGTCAGTGAGTCTGCGGAGACAATATCTCACGAACGAATGCAGTGATTCAAATGAAATTTGATACAAAAATCACAATCCGTAAGTACTGGAAGTTTTTTTGTTTTTAGACGCAATCGAATGTTTAGAACCGCCACCCCCCCCTAAATTTTCGATAGAATTTTGAAAAAGCTATCAAAAAATCAAAACCTTTAATAAAGTTACGAAATTAGACATTTCTTAAGTAATTTTTCCTTAGAAAAATATTGACATAAACTTTAGAACGCTAGCACGAACTGTTCTCGAGATATTGCACAATTTTCAAATAAATTTATAAAAAAATTGTATAAATTAAAAATATATATATTAATTGTGGAGAAACATGTTCACTTTTCATATGCAATATTATGCTATAAATTTTGCGACATTATTCTCGTGGATCTAAATCGTTCCATTCATAAGAAAATATACTTTGAGTAATACCTTTGTATTTAAACGCCAATAGTCATTTATTTGCTATAAGAATAACGTATTTTTCCGTCTTTAACACTTGGCGAGATTTTGGCAACGAATTTGGCGGATTGTCGCCAACTTAGTGACTTTTCAAATGTTGTCAAATGGATTAAAATGACGCTAAATCGATGAAAATGACGACTAATTATCGAAAATTCAATATCTTGGAAAGAATATAAGTATCTACTATAAGAATAACATTTTTTTTCGTTCAAAGTAGTAAATTCTTTGCATAATATAAGGAAAGTCATATGCTGCCCACATTAGAATTTTTCTAATTGGAAATGGTATTTGTAAACTTGCAGTTTCGATGCGGATAAAGTAAAATGTTTGCTGAAGATATATTTTTATGGATTTGTAGTTTGGAATACACTATTCCTTATTAATTTGCTGTAATTAATACATCTTCTTCCTTCTACGTTTCTAAGTATGTGAAATAAATATGGAGTTTCTTAAAATTATTTTATTGAAAAACTTTCACCCTTGCTTATGAAATTTTTTTGGCTTTCATGTTTGGTCGGCAGAGCTGGCAATTTTTTAATCCACTGTAAAGAAAAGAAAACACTAAATGTGACTTACTATATGGTATGTTATTGTTTTACTGAAACAAATTGCACTTACTCTATTTTGAGTATTTAACAATAACCCTACATATTCATAATTAGATTATACACATTACATTTTATGCTAAAACATCCATCCATTGGTGAATTCAACGCATTCTCTTTGCCCTTTATAAGTATACGATTTTTACCACCGCCAATAAGGCTACAGATATGTAACTGATGCTAAATAATTAATTTGAATCTAGTAATATATTTCTCAGCATCATAAATGTGCTTTCGTTAAATAAAATATTAAGAATATCGAATATCAAGTGGCGATATTATTTTGTGAGTTGTTAAAATCTGTTCTAAATAGTAATAATTTTCACAATATGATATATCTTGCAAAGTGGTGTATAACATACATCTATACATCTTACTGAATCACATTTGGTTAATATACCTTTTCAAAATGCACTACCTGAAGGACGGCTTAAGTTAGTATATTTCTGATACGTAACTTAATTTAAACTATCCTAAAATGATGCCTCAATGTGATTCATAGAAACAATTTTTTGGATGTGTAGGAAATTAATTTTACAATTGCCGAATTTCGGCAGATATATTTCTACCAAGGACAGCTGCCTTTTTTATTAACACTTTACAACAAAGTTGAAAAGTGCTTATAACTTTGTTCATTCTATCTGTCTGTCTAGCTGTCTGTCTGTTTGTCTGTCTGTCTGCCCGTTAGCACGATAACTGCCGTAAAAATGACTTAATCAAAATGAAATTTTAGTATGTTGTTCAGAAGCTCTGTAGGACCTATGGGAATATAAATGAATAATATCACCCAAATAGTTTCGGATTGAACCCGGGTTAAAAAAATGAAATCCATTGAGCCCTATGGGACCTAATTTTTCAAACATTTTTTAAGCGGATTTTAAATTCACAAATTGTTTCGAAAATTTTTGGTAATATTCAAATTGTTCCGTAGAATATATAAGAAAAAATTCAACGAAATATATTTAGTAGTTTTTTAAATAAAAATTACAATAATAATTACACCTCTTATATGCAGCGATCACGTGACCATGATATGAAAAGATGACATGACCCACTTCAAAATGATATATGGCATCCATCTTGTCTCAAAATCGTGATTTTTTAAGTTCTTTGTAATTCATATTGAGTGTTGTATCCATCCTAAAACCTCTTTATTTTTGCTTAAATTCTGTGCATCTACATTATGAAACAGCGCAATTACAATATATTTGAGTTTAAATGATCATACAAATTTGATTATTTCTACAACGAAGCCTATTTTTCACCTATGTAAAATGTAAACAGCAAAATATGTAGAACGAGTTGTATTGGAATTGCTGTATTTCTTTAACACAAAATTATTTAGCCCATGGAGTCTGCATTGCTGATATAAATGAAATATTCATTGATTTTACAAAGAGAAGGACGATTTTTTTTCGATAAAGTTTTAAGCACAGAGTTTAATTACTTGTAGCTCCATGGTCTTAATTCTTAAATAAAATAAATTATTATACTATTGTAATGAATGAAATGAATGGGAAAATGTTATGAATGAAATGCTGTTTTCATAGATATCCAGGCGTGTTATTTTTTCTATGACGTCATTTAAATGAATTTCAGGTGTTTTCGATGAAATTTTCAAATATAATAAATTATCGCAGTATTATGATAGTCTTAAAAATATTACTGAGGAATGTATCGCATTTTAGAATTGTTTAAACCAGGCAATTTATATTTAAATGCCGTCATTTGAATGAAGTTCGTTTTTTTCAATAAAGGTTTAAGTTTTCAAATATAATAAATTAATGCAGTATTGTGATAAGTTTTAAAATATTTCACAGGAATGTATTGCATTTTAGACTTGTTTAAATAAAATTGCATTGAAGTTGGAAAGTGTTTCATAGTCAATGCTTTAAGCAAGATTGATCTTTCTTGTTTTACATGGTGCAGATGAATTGACGTGAACCCCAAACTCCTTAAACAATCTGATGTGTAGCAGCACATGATTTTCCTTATATAATGCAGTGAATTTACTACTTTTACAGTAGAAAAAAATAGATTATTTTTATAGTAGTTATTAACACTTTACAACATAGTTGAAAAGTGTTTATGACTTTGTTCATTCTGTCTGTCTGTCTGTCTGTCCGTTAGCACGATAACTGCCGTAAAAATGACTTTATCAAAATGAAATTTTAGTATGTTTTTCAGACCTATCGGGACCTACGGGAATATAAATAAATAATATCACCCAATTAGTTTTTTATTGAACCCTGGTTGAAGAAATGAAATACATTGAATCCTATGGGACCTAATTTTTCAAACATGTTTTAAGCACATTTAAAATTTACAAATTGCTTCGAAATTTTTAGGAAATATTCATATTATCCCATAAAATATATAAAAAAAATTCAGTAAAATATGTTAGGTAGCTTTTAAATTAAAAATATTTAATATAGGGAGAATAATGAATTTAATTAAATTCTGACTTTTGCGATATCCTCCAGAAAGGAAAAATAGATATATCTATATAAATAAAATTGAAAATCTGTCTGTCTGTCTGTCCCATCATCACGGGAGAACGGCTGATCCGAATTTGATGAAATTTTGTGGGTAGCCTAGAAATAGACCCACTTAAAATTTAGTCTATGTTGGAAATTTCTACGACCAGTGGTTCTCGAGATATTAGTAAAAAACGAAACTTTCGTTTATCTCATCATCACGAGAGAACGGCTGAACCGAATTTAATGAAATTTTGTGGGTGGCCATGAAATAGCCCCCCATAAATTTTGCCCAAGTTTCGAGTTTCTAAGGCCAGGGGTTGTTGAGATATTAATGAAAAACGGAACTTTTTTTATAGGAGTTCTACTCTCCAACTCCGTGGTTTATCCAAACGCAAAGGATAAAAATCGTTTGTTTAAAACGTCAAAGGGAATTAAAACTTTATTTTTGAGTTTGATGCAGGATTTTTGCATTAAATAGTCACTATCTGAAAGTATGAATTGTTTGAAACATGAATTTAAATGGAAAAATCTACCTCCATGTTTTGTATTTCACAAGCTTTTACTCAACGATTAGAAGTATAAAGGTATTAAAATGGTTATTTAATTTCGCATTTTATGAGGAAGATTCTATCTTATATCGTGTTGCTCGGCCAAGGAATGAAATTAAATATGTTTGCTAATGATTATTATTATTTTTTCGATTTGAATATTAAATAAATGGGTATTGAAATATATCTTATAAATGAACGGTTTGATTTTTTTTAATTATATTAATTGCGAACTGCATACACCACTTTCATTTATTTTAGCAAAGAGGTTTTAAGCTTATATATTGTGTTTAGCTAATAAACTCATATTTTGTTTACCCAATAATTTCATTTATCCAATTGTTTAAACAGAAAAAGAGTGGAATGGGTATTTCTTCTAACAATATTTTAGTGTTTTCATTTAGTATATACAAACTTGATCACGATATTTTATTCAGATCTGCGAATTTAGAGCTACGAATTTGGCTGGATATCGCTAACTTGGCAAACAAATTGATTGAAATGTCCCCAAATTGATAAAAATGACGTAAATCAATTAAATTTATTTTGTTTTGTTAAAAGAAAGTACTGAAATGGTGTTTCGTTAGCATTTGTCTGTCAGTCCAACCGCCCTACTTAGTAACACATTTAGCGAATTTTTGAAATGTCACCAAATTGATAAAAATATTTATAAATCCATAAACATATTTTGAAATTGATAAATTGCCCTAAATAACCGAAATTTTGTTTTTTTAGGGGATAATATTTTGATGATGGTTCGTCAATTTATCGTCAAGTGGGACTGTCAGTTCTACAGTCCCACTTGGCGATAAATTTGGCGATTTTTTAAAATGTCACCAAATTGATAAAAATATTTATAAATCCATAAAAATATTTTGAAATTGATAAATTGCCCTAAATAAACGAAATAGTGTTTTTTTAGGGGATAATATTTTGATGATGGTCCGTCAATTTATCGCCAAGTGGGACTGTCAGTTCTACAGTCCCACTTGGCGATACATTTGGCGAATTTTTAAAATGTCGCCAAACCTTCATTAGAGATATTCAGACGATATTTTGACCACCAATTTATTTGAAGCAAATCATAACATGTCGCTTAACAACGGATTTAAATTTAATGTGTTTATGAGGAAGAAGGTTTTTATTAAATCTTTTCCGATTTTAATGATGAAGATATGTATATAAAATAAATTTCATTGCCATCGTATTTTTGACTGGATAATATCAATTACGATCTTCATGTTTAAACATTATTATTATTGATGTTTTCGGGGATTATTGATTCAGAGATTATTGATATGTTCAATTTCTTATGGCATTGTTTTATTGCGGCAAAAATTGTTGAAACTCATATATTGTACGTTGTACGAGTAATCTTCTACAAATGCATGGGTATATCTTCTAATCTAAGAGAATATAAGTAGTACATGTATATTGGCATATATTGGAATCAAGCCTTCCGCTATGAAGATGGCAGGGATTATTGATATTTTTAATTTATTAAGTAATCTGTTATATATTGGTAAAAAATTTTCAGACTACATATTATAATACGGGTAATCCTTTACTAACACTAGGACATATCTTCTAATGTATGACATTATAAGTAGTACGGATTTATCTTCCCATATAATTTTAGCACTTTCATTTGGGCACATATTGGAATTAATTATTGCCTACTGATTTAAAGATTACGGATTTATTGATATTTTCAATTTATATATGTAATCTACTAATACAGGTTATATCTTCTAATATTCGCTTAAATAAGTAGTACGGATCCCATACAACACGCTATTGTTTTGCATATATAGATTCAATTCCATACTTTTTATAAATTTGCTTACAAAAAGGCCAGGATATTTTATTCTTCAGATCTACCCGTGAAAATAATTTTGAATAACGAGGACAGCAATTCCTTAACTTCTTTTTAGGAGCATTATGTTAATTATTTTAACAGAATATTTTGATTAAAAATGCCATTTAGTATACTATAGGAATTTGCACATGATTGTGAATTTTAAGTTTATTTATATTATATACTCCGTACGAAGAACGGGTATGCTGCTAGTCATATAATAAATATCTTTCCAAGAGTTTAATTAGTTAGTATATGAGAGCGGCTTCACATTTTAAAATAAATTTGGTAGATAACAATTTCTCAAATTTTTTTTAATTTCAAATAACTCTTCATGATATACTTATTTGATGGCGTTTTTAATGCACTTTCCTACGTCCTAGAGAGTTAGAATTTGGTACACAGCTTAAATTTGTAGAATATTTTATTATACAACAATTTCGTGGATCTTTAATGATAGATCCAACATTTTTTTGAAATGGCCTGCAAATAATCCCCGTTCACTTCTATAAATCATTGTTGTAATATTGTTAAAAATTCTGATGTGGACAGCACATGTCTTTCGCTGCAGACTCATATTCACGTTCTCTTTATTTCTTCAATAATAATTAAGTTTCTATGCACAAAATAACAGCCATAAGTATTTTAAATGACATGGAATTTGCACGTTAACATTTAATTTGGTTTGCATTTGATAGATGGACTTATTGTCAAAGGTGGCGTAGCGAAAACGCAAAAAAACTAAAATATCTCAAGAACGGCTAGTCCTAGAGTAATGGGGTTTGTCTTATTCTTTTTGTTGTTACAAATCAAGTATAAAGTAGGAATTTCATTGATATAATTGAGCACACGCAGTCTTTTATTTTTATATTTAACGATTTTTGCGGGTCATTTCGCAAAAAAAGCCCGTTCCTTTTTCCCGAATCGTACAAGAATAACCTATAAGTGATTTATGTAACAAATTTTGTTAAATTTGGTATATAAATCATTTGTAGGTTTTTGAAATATTATACACCAAATTGCGTTAAATTTGGTCCATTAATTTTTAGCTAGAGTGGATAAAGGCAATTTCTGCCGCCCATTTCGCAAAGAAGGCAGATTCTTTTATTACGAATCGTACTATAATCAAATGAAAACATCAGCGTTTCCCACAAAAAACTTACCTACCAAATTTTATTAAATTCGGTCCATTAGTTTTTCAGTTAGAGTGGATGCAATATCCTCGCTGACACACAGAAACACACACAGATACACCCTTACACACATAGATGTCTTCCTAAAAGTTGTTATTTCGCGTTCTAGAAGTCCCAAAACTTGCAGATCTTTTAAAAGTTTGAGTTCCCATCTTCGGCACGATTCCAATACCTTAAATACATACTCACGCACACATATATATTATCTGTGTATCTAAATTGTGTGCCTACGCAATTACAATGGTTGTGATATTAAATGATCCCTAAACTTTTATTATTTCTTCAACGAAGCCTAATTTTAACTTATGCAGAATGCAAATATCTCAAGCGATTGTAGGGTGAGTTATATAGGAATTGCTGAATATTTTTCACACAAAATTATTTAGCTCTGGAGTCTGGAATACAAGTTATATGAATGAAATATTCATTGATTTTGCATAGAGTCAGATGATTTATATTTCGATACAGTTTTAAATATTTAAGTATAATAAATTTCTGTAGTACTGTGATAATATAAAAGACATCACCACCGAATGTATCACATTTTAGAGATTTTTAAATGAAATTGCATTTTAGTTGGAAAGTGTTTCATAATCAATGCTTATGCATGATTGATCTTTCTTGTTTATATTCTTTCAAAGATATTGAAATTTTGTCAAATAGTCGTTATTTCCTTCTTGTCATCATCCATCAGTCGTCATTGACTTTGCGTCATTTTTATCCATTTGGCGAGTTTTTCGTAAATTTAGCAACATTTTAAAAAGTCGCCAAGTTGGCGATATTCCACTGAATTCGTCGCCAAAAGCTCGCCAAGCGTTATGGACGAAGAAATAAGTTATTCTTACAGCAGATAAATGACTATTGGCGTTCAAATATAAAAGTATTACTCGAAGTATCTTCTTTTATGAATGGAACGAGCTAGACCCACGAGAATGATGTCACCAAATGTATCGCATATTACGTATGAAAAGTGAACATGTTTCTCCACAAGTAATATATATTTTTTTAATTTATATAATTGTTTTATAAATTTATTTGAAAAATGTGCAATATCTGGAGAACAGTTCAGGTTAGCGTTCTAAAATTTATGCCAATCGTTTTCTAATGAAAAATTACATGAGAAATGTCTATTTGCGTAACTTTATTAGCGGTTTTGATTTTTTGACAATTTTTTCAGAATTTCACTTGAAAATTTAGGGGAATCTGAACATTCAATTTCGTATAAAAATAATAGGCGTCCAGTGTTTAAGGATTGTGATTTTTGTACCAAATTTCGTTCGAATCGGTCCACTCGTTCGTCAGTTGTCTTCTCCACAGACTCACAGACACACACACACACACTTTCACACCCACACATGTGATACGGTAATCACATATCTTGATACGTAACCCTGGAAAAAGGGAATGGTGTAAATATATTGAAATGTATACTATGTTTTTTTATTTATGTTTATAGCTAGGCCTTTGCACAGACGGAATTGGGATTTTTTGGCGCCGTTGGGTTGTGTGCGCACTGACATGGATTGTAAATATTCAGAGATTTAATTGCAGCAAAATGTCAAAGTTGAGCTACAAATCTTTGAAAATTTATAGCCCTGTCAGGTGTGGCTCGCGTCGGGGTACCTCCTTGGGACCACCCGGTTCTCGAGAATGCCCTCTGGTTCTTGTTTTTTAGTGGAACGCATAAAAAAATTAGCGTCGCTTCTAGACCAATGGTGAAGCATTTTTGGACCTCCTCTTTTTATAGCGTTTGGGAACAGCGAATGAGAGTTGGGGGATTTCCTCCCTGTTTTGTGTCGTTCCCCTTGTTTGTAAAGTTTGAAAGTTTTAGAAATGTAAAAAAATAGTTAGTTGCTTTTCTGAGCTCGAGTAGAGAGCACTCCAAGTGCGGGGCACTTGTATTTCGGTGTAGCCGATCCGGCATGTGTTTTTGATGCATCTCTGACCCGGCATCCGCGGTTCCTATCTCGGGCGGCAAATGTCTTTGCTGAGGAGCCGACGTAGTGAGTCAGGTATAGATGCCGACTCGTAGCCAAGACGAGCCGAGCCAACTCAGCGCGAGGGCGCATCTTCTTCGGGCAGTTCGACCAGAAAATGGAAGAAGGTCGTCATGTTTTAATTGGTTGCAGTGCACACAGCTCTACCACCAAACCGGCGCGGTGTAGGACCTTTGCTCCTTTAGCTGCATTAAGCCGTGGTTACGTAAATACTGTGTGCACGGAATACTGCGGAGCATCAATCCAGGGCTCCTAAGCAGCAGTCAATCTCTACAAATAAAGTATCTGATCTCCACTCTTTAGGCAAGGACCTGTACGCATGCTCACTCAAGAGCCGCTGGGTCTAAGCCGCATTAAGAGGAGGAGAAGGAAAGTGAGCAGTATGCCCATCGTCATTTGTTTTTGTTAGTTGCACTGCAACACAGCTCTACCACTAAAACGGCGCGGTGTAGGACCTTGCTCCTTTAGCTGCATTTAAGCCGTGGTAACTGTAACACTGCGTGTATGGAGTGATAGAGGAGCATCAATCCCGGGATCCTAAGCAGCAGACAAGCCTCTACGAAAACGTATATATATTTGGCAAAACCTGTACGCATGCTCACTCAAGAGCCGCTGGGACAAGCCATCGTTTAAGAGGAGGAGAAGGAAAGTGGACGGTGTGCCCATCTCCAAAATAATACTTGGCAAATTTTTCGTCACCTGATGATACGCAACAGTGTTCGCAGACTGGTAGTGTCTCCATGAACTATCCAAATAAATGAATAAACATTCAATTAATTGTGCCACCCTTTTCTACGTGCAGAGGTCAGCTACAGCACTCAGTGAGAGTCCTATGTATGAAGGTATGAAATTTATATATTGATTTTAAAATGTGTATGTGAATGTTTAAACTCAATTGATCCCAGTGCTAAGGGCAACTTATGGTAAATGTGATATTTTCAAAATGAAATGATAATGTGTTTTCTTTAAAAAAAAAGTGATAAATTACAAGTTTGGATTTTATAAATATGCAAAGTAATGCTAAACAAACTGTGCACCCCGAGGTCAAGTTTAGGTAATTTGGGAACTCTTTTGTAAGTTGTGTATTTTGTATATTAATGTTTAAAATTGAGATTTCATGTGTTCTATAAATAAATTGTTAGTTGGCCACAAAAATGGGAGTGATTATTTTGATTGAGCAAACGCAATGTACTTAGGTCCAATCGGACCCCACTATACTTTAACGCGCTTGAGCCTGGTGGAACTATTTGGTGAGTATCTTTATTGTATTTATGTGTTTAACCTTTAGGGTATTTATGTGTAAAATTCACCTCACCACATAGACCACCGAGACCCGAACTTGGTGCCGTGTCGTTCGGAAACGAACCACGGGCTTTTGCTAGAGAATAACTGTAGTGTGGGAGGCTTAGCCAAAATTGCGGGCCAGTGCTGAAGATACTGAAGTGGAGTGTTTAAATATATACTGAAGTGGAGTGTTTAAATATATACTGAAGTGGAGTGTTTAAATATATACTGTTAGTGTGTAAATGATAGACGGGGTGTACTTAAATAAATTATCAACGCAAGTAAATAAAAAAAAAATAGAAGTTAAGTAAAATAAATGCTGTATAAAAATATATACAGAGATAGGATGTGCAATGTATATGAATAACTGTGGTAAAGAGTGTTTTCATCTTTGGAAATTAGGTGTATAAAAAGTATATTATGTGTGTGCGAATTTTAAATCATGTTGTGAAAAGCGTAATGCTATAATATATATTAATTACTCTCTGTAATACTCTCTGTAATATTTTAAAATTACAAAATTTAGATCAACAAAAAATTAGGATTAATTGAAAGTGATTCATTATGTATAGAATTGGACTAGCAAGTTCAGTATTTAGTTAAGTGAAATAAAATAATATAAAAATTAAAAAATTAAAATTGTCTGCTAAAATAAATAAAAAAAATTAAAATTTTATAGAGCAGAAATAAATAGTAAGTGTATGCAAATAAATGCAGCACAAGGTGTAGAGCCAGTGAATTTAAAAAATAAAATTTGGAAAGGTTTTACAGTATGTGTAATATTATACAATAATGTTAAAATTAATTCAAATGATATTCTGCAAAATAATTTTTTTTGAGTAGTCTACAATAGTTATTGAATATTTTAGAAGTGTTCTGCAATAATTTGTTTTTACGATTCTACAATAAAATTAAAATTAATTGGAAGGTATTTTACAATATTTGTAGCAGTCTATAATGATTTTAAAATTAAATTAGATGGTATTATAAAATATTTTAGTATCCTACAATATTTGTGAAATTAAATTGGAAAGCATTTTGAAAGAATTTTGGTAGTCTACAGAAAATGTGAAATTTAAGTGGAAGGTAGTCTACAAATAGATATTTTTGGTTAATGTAAAGAAAATGAATATAATTATAATAATAGAAAATTTATGTAGTTAGAGTAACTTTCAAAATTAAGTAAAAAACAAGATATACAGCACAAGTGTTTTACAATAATGCTTGCCGCAATATGTGCAAAACGTAGGTGAAGCAAAAAGTATATGGTTATTATTGTATGTATTGTGTATTGTATATTGTGTATTGTATATTGTGTAAACTGTAGTTTTGAGGAAAAGTGTGTAGTAGTGAAGACTTAGTGTGAGGATAGGCATGCTAATTATCCAAAATGCACGGCAGTCAACAAAATCGCAAATTAAATAAAACTTCAAAAAATTGTCTGGAGGAAGGCAAGTCCAGCAGATAGTACTAAGTAAAATCATTGATTTTTCTGCAACAACAACAACAACAACAAAAAAAAAAAAAACGGAACAATATGGAAGTATCAACGGTATCAACAGCGTATAAATGAGTATCAACGTGGTACAACGTAAAAGTCTTAGCGCCAGCCATTTTATGAAAATTATCAGCGGTTCATCGATAGCAGTACAGCAAAATTAAAAAGTTCTAGATTCCCATCCCTTGTATGCAAGTAGATATTAAATAAATGAACGGACAATGATAAAAGATAAATAATGTATATGAAAATATAAGTAAAATAAATAAATTTAATCTTAGAAAATATAAGTAAAGTAAATAATTCAGTGGACGTAAATAATAGTAGATATCTGAAGTATAAATAATATGTAATACAAGGATGATTTCAGGAAATTAAAATGTTTGAGAACAAATAAAACGGAGACTCGGAAAATTTTGAAGTGAAAGAAAATAGTAAATAAATGTTTTTTTTCCCTTCCAAACAAAATAAAAATTAGTCTACGTATAAAAAAAAAATGGATATTTTCAAGACTCTGTAAGTGGGATAAGAGCAGGGAGTTTCGGACCTACGAACTCGTAGGGCAGTGTAGAAAAATAAGATGAGTACAGTCAAAAAAAGGGGGGGGGGCAAGTCAGACAACAAATAAAGAAATTTTTTTTCAAATACATAAAAATAATAATAAATATAATTTTCAAATACAGGGTAGAATTAACAATAAAAATGAGGAATATAAAAAGATACGACCAGTAGTTGAACTTCCAGCTCTTAAAATTGGCAGGTTTCTGTTCCATTATCTGTCAAAAAAAGCAGCACTTTACAGTCGAGTCTATCTGGACATCATATATGGCTGAAGGTATCGCTAAAAAATTTATATGAATCTGATAATATATAGCCAAAACAGATATACACAGATATAATGATATACATAAGAGTAGTGAATGGCAGTCGGCCAGTTGCAACTTCAAAAAAAAAAAAAGGGGGGGGGGACTAACTTGCAAGTAAATTTTAAATAACAAAAAATAAAAAGAATCAGTAATCAAAATAAGTAAATAAGTAAATAAAGTAAAAGACACATATATGTATAGCACAATAACAACAAATAAATACTTCACCATATACAAACCAGGCGGCTTTGATGACAGGCATTTGAATTAGGGTGTTCAGATCGTTGATATTGCTGAAAATATTTTTAATGATCACAATAAACTTGATGACAGGCAGCAAATTAGGGTGTTCAGATCGTTGATATCGCTGCAAAATATTTTAAAATCATGACAACAGATGTTTTTAAATTTTGATAGGATTACAAGTCAAAGAAAGAGGTATAATCAAAATAAATAAATTAATAAAAAAAAATAGAGAATATTGTAAACAAGCTTTAAAAATAAGAGCAGCTCCGCTTACAAAAAAAAACAAAAAAACAGCTGACGGCGGGCTGGTATGAAAAAGCCGGTGTTTGTCAAACTCTAAAAAGGTCGGACGCTTTCGGTAAGAAAAACTGGTTCCGAGACAAGATGTAGGCGAAAATTCAAGGTCATTCGTTGCAGTGCGGGAGAAGCGTGACACACGGGTATTTTTTCACAGATAGGCAAAGAGGAAATGCAAATACATAGTGATGAACTCATAGTAAATATGAATAATTATGTACAAGATTAGAGAATCACAGAGGAATAACAATATACAGATTTTAATATAAATATAAGTGAATGACAATAAAAGATAAATTAAGAATAAAAATAAATAAATAAATAACATATAGCTGCGTTAGAAGCATGATTCATTGTAGCGAACAATAGCAGGTATATTATACGCGGGTCGTATATTATAAAATGCGAAAACATTAATTTAAAAGGTGTCCTAGGTAAATCTATAAACTTTATTCAAAAATTTGGGTTAGTTCGTGAATACATGCAAAGATGCGCCGAAATAAAACATAAAATAAACATTCAAATCACATGAAAATAGACGTAAAATTAGATTAAAAATAAGTAATAACAACATTGTGAAAATAGACGTAAAATTAGATTAAAAATAAGTAATAACAACATTGTGAAAGAGAGATCAGGGATTGTTGTTAACACAGTATCAGTGTATGTGACGATTTGGATTTCCCGCCAATGTAGCACGCAGGTCAGATGACAAAGAGAATGAACTGACTTGTAAAAATTAGACAGCCAAAATTCATTTCCTCATCAAATAACTCACGTGTGTGTAAAACACAGAGATAACATTGCTAAAGAACATGCTAAAAACATGCTAAGATACTTACCTGCTCTTTGGTGCTTGGCAAAGAGGAAAAATACGATGTGTATGGCGATGCGGATAGCCAGCCGCGCGTCTGCTCTGAATCGAGCTACGCAAGGCGCGAGTTCGGACTTCCGGTCTTCGAGAGAATTCGGAGAAGGGTTTTGGGGGTTGCCTGGCAACGAGCAGATGTTTACTCGTAAACAGAGAAACGCCTGGACTGACAGTTGTTTTGTTGTGGTCGTATTGCGTTGTAAATTGAAATGTGTAGAGTATAAAATTGTGAAATTATGCAAATGTTAAATCAAACGGTACTGATTGAATGTAAAGGTATATGATTTCGAACTGTAAACAAAAAAAAAATGTGAACTGTTGAAGAAAAGTGATGGAAAATCTGTAAACAAATAATGATGATGTAAAGTGTACTATATGATATTTTGTAAACCTAGCTTGACTTCTTTTCTGTTCAGGGGGGAGAAAATATGTGATACGGTAATCACATATCTTGATACGTAACCCTGGAAAAAGGGAATGGTGTAAATATATTGAAATGTATACTATGTTTTTTTATTTATGTTTATAGCTAGGCCTTTGCACAGACGGAATTGGGATTTTTTGGCGCCGTTGGGTTGTGTGCGCACTGACATGGATTGTAAATATTCAGAGATTTAATTGCAGCAAAATGTCAAAGTTGAGCTACAAATCTTTGAAAATTTATAGCCCTGTCAGGTGTGGCTCGCGTCGGGGTACCTCCTTGGGACCACCCGGTTCTCGAGAATGCCCTCTGGTTCTTGTTTTTTAGTGGAACGCATAAAAAAATTAGCGTCGCTTCTAGACCAATGGTGAAGCATTTTTGGACCTCCTCTTTTTATAGCGTTTGGGAACAGCGAATGAGAGTTGGGGGATTTCCTCCCTGTTTTGTGTCGTTCCCCTTGTTTGTAAAGTTTGAAAGTTTTAGAAATGTAAAAAAATAGTTAGTTGCTTTTCTGAGCTCGAGTAGAGAGCACTCCAAGTGCGGGGCACTTGTATTTCGGTGTAGCCGATCCGGCATGTGTTTTTGATGCATCTCTGACCCGGCATCCGCGGTTCCTATCTCGGGCGGCAAATGTCTTTGCTGAGGAGCCGACGTAGTGAGTCAGGTATAGATGCCGACTCGTAGCCAAGACGAGCCGAGCCAACTCAGCGCGAGGGCGCATCTTCTTCGGGCAGTTCGACCAGAAAATGGAAGAAGGTCGTCATGTTTTAATTGGTTGCAGTGCACACAGCTCTACCACCAAAACGGCGCGGTGTAGGACCTTTGCTCCTTTAGCTGCATTAAGCCGTGGTTACGTAAATACTGTGTGCACGGAATATTGCGGAGCATCAATCCAGGGCTCCTAAGCAGCAGTCAATCTCTACAAATAAAGTATCTGATCTCCACTCTTTAGGCAAGGACCTGTACGCATGCTCACTCAAGAGCCGCTGGGTCTAAGCCGCATTAAGAGGAGGAGAAGGAAAGTGAGCAGTATGCCCATCGTCATTTGTTTTTGTTAGTTGCACTGCAACACAGCTCTACCACTAAAACGGCGCGGTGTAGGACCTTGCTCCTTTAGCTGCATTTAAGCCGTGGTAACTGTAACACTGCGTGTATGGAGTGATAGAGGAGCATCAATCCCGGGATCCTAAGCAGCAGACAAGCCTCTACGAAAACGTATATATATTTGGCAAAACCTGTACGCATGCTCACTCAAGAGCCGCTGGGACAAGCCATCGTTTAAGAGGAGGAGAAGGAAAGTGGACGGTGTGCCCATCTCCAAAATAATACTTGGCAAATTTTTCGTCACCTGATGATACGCAACAGTGTTCGCAGACTGGTAGTGTCTCCATGAACTATCCAAATAAATGAATAAACATTCAATTAATTGTGCCACCCTTTTCTACGTGCAGAGGTCAGCTACAGCACTCAGTGAGAGTCCTATGTATGAAGGTATGAAATTTATATATTGATTTTAAAATGTGTATGTGAATGTTTAAACTCAATTGATCCCAGTGCTAAGGGCAACTTATGGTAAATGTGATATTTTCAAAATGAAATGATAATGTGTTTTCTTTAAAAAAAAAGTGATAAATTACAAGTTTGGATTTTATAAATATGCAAAGTAATGCTAAACAAACTGTGCACCCCGAGGTCAAGTTTAGGTAATTCGGGAACTCTTTTGTAAGTTGTGTATTTTGTATATTAATGTTTAAAATTGAGATTTCATGTGTTCTATAAATAAATTGTTAGTTGGCCACAAAAATGGGAGTGATTATTTTGATTGAGCAAACGCAATGTACTTAGGTCCAATCGGACCCCACTATACTTTAACGCGCTTGAGCCTGGTGGAACTATTTGGTGAGTATCTTTATTGTATTTATGTGTTTAACCTTTAGGGTATTTATGTGTAAAATTCACCTCACCACAACACATACACACACACACAGACATAACTTTAAAAATGTTTGATTCGTGATCAGGGATGCTTTCAAGTGCTCTCCCGTCGAAAACTCGAATTTTCGCACCCGTCCCAATACTTTCTTTATACATTATGTATATAAGAAAAGTAATAAGGGTTGTATAACTTTTCTGGTAGAAATATTTAATACTTCAAAACCCATTAACATTGCAGATCATTTAAATTAAAAAAAATTAAATTGTGCATCATAGAAAAAATTAGCAACTAGAACTCGGAAAGATTTTGTTTTCATTTAAGGTATCTATATTGTTTACAGTTTTAAACGGGAATGCTTGCTCTTCAGTAGAAAATGAGCATACTTTTTCATTTCTTCACGTCCTTGCAAAATAGCTACTCAGGCAAATATCTAACCTATAGTCCATACAATCGTGGATAATTAAACTAGTCTGTACAATAATGTTTACGAGGATGATTTTAAAATGATTTCTAAAATTCTTGAACCACAGAAACAAAATTTAAATTATGGTTCATAGAAAAATTTAGCGAATTAGTATAACTTGAAATATTCTTTTTTGTTTTTAACTGAGGTGTTTAATGTTTACCTTTCACCAATTCCAGAGGCTCTGCGTTTGAGACGACTGGGTATCTGTGTACTTTTTCTTTATTTTTATTTTTTTATAGTCTCTCAGTTAAGTTTAAATTGATTAATTAGGCTCGTTGGCTTATGAGCTGGCTGGCTCAGTGGTCATGTTACCTTCCACCAATCCTAGATGCGCTGGGTTTGAATCTCTTGTATCAGTGTAATTTTTTTATCAGTCTCATTTAAGTTTAAATATACTTCTTAAGATCTTCGGTGTGTGAGCTGGCTGGCTCACTGGTCATATTACCTTCCATCGATTCCAGAGGTTCTGAATTCGACTGCATTGAGTTGTTTTGTTACATGTGTATTACTTTCCTTATATACATAATGTATAAGGAAAGTATTGTGACGGGGTCGAAAATTCGAAATCGAGTTTTCGACGGGAGAGCACGTTTCAAGCATCCCTGATCACGAATCAAACATTTTTGAAGTGATGTCTGTGTGTATGTGTGTGTGTGTGTGTGAAAGTATGTGTGTGTGT
Organism: Amaurobius ferox; assembly: GCA_951213105.1. Classification (NCBI taxonomy): domain Eukaryota; kingdom Metazoa; phylum Arthropoda; class Arachnida; order Araneae; family Amaurobiidae; genus Amaurobius; species Amaurobius ferox. Next base: position 55,714,175 of record OX578138.1, on the reverse strand, counting down.
GTGTCAGTTAGCCTGTGGAGACGATAACTGACGAACGAATGGACCGATTCGAACCAAATTTGGTACAAAAATCACAATCCGTAAACACTGGAAGCCTATTGTTTTTATACGTAATCGAATGTTCACAACCCCCCCTAAATTTTCGAATGAAATTTTGAAAAAATAGTCAAAAAATCAAAACCACTAATAAAGTTACGCAAATAGACATTTCTAATGTAATTTTTCATTAGAAAACGATTAACCTAAATTTTAGAACGCTAACATGAGCCGTTCTCGAGATATTGCACATTTTTCCAAAAAATTATCAGAAAGTCATATAAAATAAAAAAAAATATTTCCTCTTGAGAGACATGTTCACTTTTCTGTAATAATATGCGATAAATTGGATGACATCATTCTCGTGGATCTAGCTCGTTCCATTCATGAAAAAAGCTACTTTTTGTAATACTTTTGTATTTGAACGCCAATAGTCATTTATCTGCTGTAAGAATAACTTATTTCTTTGTCCATTATACTTGGCGAGATTTTGGCGACGAATTTGGCGGAATGTCGTCAACTTGGCGACTTTTTGAAATGTTGCCAAATTAACGAAAATCTCGACAAATGGATAAAAATGACGCTAAATCAATGAAATGACTACTAATTGTCGAAAATTCAATATCTTGGAAAGAATATTAGTATCTACTATAAGAAAAACCTATTTATTTTACTGTAAAAGTGGTAAATTCATTACATTATATAAGGAAAGTCATGTGTTGCCCACATCAGATTCTTTTTTTATGTCTCTCAGTTAAATTTAAATTGATTAATTAGGTAGTTCGGCTTGTGAAAGGGCTGTCTCATTGGTCGTGTTACTTTCCACGAATTCCAGAAGTTTTAGTTTCGAGTCCAATGAGTCGTTTTGGTATCTGTGTAATTTTTTTTATCAGTCTCTCAGTTAAGTTTAAGTAGATTAATTAATATACTTGGTTTATGCGCTAGATGGCTCAGTGGTCATGCTGTCTGTTACCAATTCCAGAGGCTGTAGTTCGAGTCTGTCTACGACCATTAAATGTAGCGAGTTACGTCGTTTTGGTAACTGTGCTTTTTTTATAATCAGTCTCTCCGTGAATTTTAAATAGGGTAATGAGTATCAAAGAGATGTGGACTGGCTGGGTCATGTTGTCTGTTCCAATATCTAGAGGTTGTGGGTTCGAATCCCCCCGCTTGCATTGTAGCAAGTGCTGCCGTTTTGATATATGTGTTTTTTACGATCAGGCTCTCTGTTAAGTTTAAATATATTAATTAGGGATCTTCATATATGAACTGGCTGGTTCATTGGTCATGTTGTCTGCTGCAAATTCCAGAGGCTGTGGGTTCGAGTCCAACATGTCGTTTTGGTGTCTGGGCTTTTTCTGATCTATCTGAACGTTACGTTTAAATAAATTAAGTAGATTTTTCGGTACATAAGCTGGCAGGCTTAGTGGTCTTGTTGTCTTCCTACAATTTCAGAGGCTGTGAGTTCGAGTCCAACCACCTGTATTGAGACTTTTAGGTATTTGTGTTTTTCTCAACAATCTGAATTTTGCTACCTAAAATTAATAAAACGTATTTCATTATTAATATTATTTGGCCGGAAGTGACGCCACAGGAAATGACGTACTGGAAGTGCCGTCGCATGACGTCACATCCGATATCCTTGACATCCTATCCTTCATTTCCTGTTCATCCACTAAAAGGGCTGGTAAAAAAAAAATGTGCTGTTTTTTAAAATGCTCAAAATTTCGAGGCTTCTTTAACAGGAGTCACGTGGTGTAAAATAAGCCCTGCACGAACTTTGGACGAGGAAAGGTGGCGTGCTCGACACCGAAGCCAGCAGGCCCGAAGAGAAACCCTACCGCCAGTCCTCCATCTCGTGCAGATAATTTAGTAAGAAATATTAGAAAGGAAAAGTGGAGAGGAAGTGACCTAAGACGACCTAACTAATCAAGAACCCCAGATTCCCCATCAACCTCCCGAAAACGCGCTGATCTTCAGCACAACAATATTAATCAAGAGGGAACCGAACCCGAACCTTAAGCCCCGCAACTTGACGCCCCAAGCCCATCGGCCAAGAGGGCGACAACTGGTGATTGAATTTTGGTGTATTTAAATTTAACATTTTAGCATGTCTCTTTAAATAAGTTGAAAAGACACGGCTAAAATTGACACGGCCAGAACTCTCGACAAAAACATCCTCTACTTTCTAACACTAGAATTTTATCCTTTTTCCAAAAGAGGGCATCGAACTGGAGCCTAAAAGCCTCGCAACTTAACGCCCTAAACCTGTCGGCCAAGAGGAAGCCGATTGGCGACAACTTTTGGTGTATTTAAGTTTAACATTTTAGCATGCCTCTTTAAATAATTTGAAAGGACACTGCTAAAATTTTCGAGGACAGAACGCTCGACAAAAGCATCCTTCACTAAGCAATATTGCCAAGACTTTAATCAACGTTGGGGCTAGAATCGTAGCAAAATTGGCTTGATTTCAGACCTCTATTGATATTATTTACAAGCAACATTGCAAAATGTAACAATTTTACGGATAAATTTAGCAATTTTTGGTTGCCAAGCGTTTAAAAAAATGGATAAATCTTATTATAAAATGAAAATTGGCAATACTCCCCGCAATTGTGCCATAAAATATGTATGAAGAACACAATAAAATGTCGACTCCTTTTAAGATAACTTAGCATATACTGTATTAGCAAATCAATAATTTATCATATTAAACTCGTTTGATTGCTTATAAAGTCTTCGGTAGCATTGTAACGGCATTATTGGTTCTGTCTCCACGCGACTGCAACGCCGATAAAGAGCAAAGATAAACCTTCCACATTTTTAACCTGCTTTATAGGATGCTAGTTTCGCAGTAGCAACGCACGTTATGACCGAAGTTAATACGCATTGGTCTTGCAAATTTAATCATTTACATACTTGGTATAAAGGAATTTTCATGCGAAATTTCCAGATGATTGGGTTATTTTTTAAGGGTGCTTGGTTTTTTTTTTCGAAACTGATGATATTGAAAATAATGACAAAACTGAACTTCATTGAAATTTTATGCTACTGTATTTGAATTATATGGTATTCCCCGTGCAGTGACCATAGGCCCATATTATATGTCGTAAACAAAGCAAATGAGATTGAAAACAACGAATAAACTTTATTGGAGTTTTACGTTACTTTATTAGAGTCTTATGATATACGCCAGAAAAGTTACCATAGATCCATATTATATGTTTTCAACAAAACAGATGAAATTAAAAATAGCAAATAACTTTCTGAAATTTATTAGAGTTTTATGTGACTTTATTGGAGTTTTATGATATTCGCCATACATTTACCATAGGCTACATGTTGTAAACGAAGCAAATGAGATTGATAACAACAAAGAAACTTCTTGAACTTTATTGTAGTTTTATGTAGCATAATATTTATAGCATAGGCTATATATAAGGCGAATGTGTGATGTTGAAGAGCATCCATTACAGCGTCAAGCATAAAAGATAGATTTATTTACAAGAACATACTATCTGTATTTACAAAAACATTACGTAGATAATGTACAGGAACATTATTAAAATAGAGCTACATCATAATTCGCTTGCAGGTAGCATCCGAAATACGAATGTCCGAATGATGGTGATAAAGTTCGGATTCTCGTTTATAACAGCCAGGGTAGAAGTGCTGTGCATGCGACATATACAAATCTAGAGTCTCTCTGGACAGTAAGAAAGTTTTATGCTAATCACTTGATCAGCGTCTTTGTACAAATCGTTTGAGGAGTTTCGTGGTGGAAGATGATTGGTCAGATATCTGTGTGGATGTCTCTTTTGAATCATCTAAGGGTTTTAGTAGAAATGCGAGTTTCAAACTTGATCAATGCAGTTGTTGAGTTTTCGTCCTCGGATATTCAGTGGGTAATGTCTGTGCGTGCACACACTAGGAATGGTCCATCGTATGAAGTCTGTGACGGTCGTCATGCGAAGTACAAAATTATGAACTTGGGAAGTTCCTTGTAGTTCCTTGTGGTTCCTTTTGCATGAACTGGAGGTCCTCCAGTTTAAATACAGTGAGCTCTATTGGGTTTTGCAGCTTGCAGAGAAATGGTTTGCACTAAACTTGGAAATTCACTTAGCAACCTAGTATAGGGTGAATCTTACGCACTGTGCGAGTAAGAGTATCTGCGTCGTACTTCTTTTGATGCGGGTTTTTGTACAGCTGTTGATTAGTCTTTGATTTTTCATGTCGGCCAGTAATTCGAATTTTGCTAGGAAGTCTGCACCTAAAATTGCTCGGAAAACATCGGCAATTACGACATTCCAAATGAATTTTCATTGTAATCCAAATTTTAAAATCAGTTTTGTTCCAAAAGTTTTAAATTTGGTTCGTTTGCTGCTTATAACGGGGAAATCTTTTTTTATTATAGCAGTATGCGTGTTGATTCAAAAAATCGATATCATTGCGCCGCTGTCGACTAGAAATTGTATATGAAATAGCTCGTCTTATAGGAATAAGAGACTGTTCCCAAGGCTTCTATGCATCGTCGCCGAAATGATTGAGCCAGCTAGTTTTCGGTTAAAAAACTTGCTTTGCACACTTGCGAGCTTGTCCTTGAAATTTTGAGTGATACCAATACATATCGATATTTCGGGATTGCGATCGATATAGAGTTCGTAGTTTGGATTGAACAATAATTTGCAATTTTTTTTTAATTGCTCTACGGTTTCCGTCAGGTTTGCAACTTGAGCTTCGAAGCGCAAAATATGACTATTCTCTGCCACTTCTGATATTGAGAGTGATGTGGAAGCACCACATATATCATCCGCAATTTCAGAAATTTTCTGTAGCGATTCTGAACTAATTGATAAGATTTGTTGTACATGAACTGGTAGTCGTTGAAAAAACAGCTCGAGAAGTACGTCCTCGTCCATTTTCGTCCAGAAGCGATCTTAAATTTCGCGAAGTGAATGACTTGGTTTCCTATCTTAAACTGCAATTCCTGCAAAAGGTTGCGAAGTTTTACGGCTTCAAAATCTGCAAAGTGCGTAATAATGCTGTTTTTCAACACAGAATAAGATTCATTTTCAGGAGGGTGTGTGAATTATATCTGTGGCATGAGTCGAGATATCGCAATCTAGAGCTGCAATTATGCAATGGAATTTTGTTTTTTCATTTACGATTCCGTAAAACAGAAATTGAGAGTTCAGGAGCAAAAAGAATAAATCAGGGTTTTCCAGAACTGAGGTGCTTTGAAAGCAACTCTTGTAAGTTCTACAGAACTAAAAATCTTCTTTCGGAGTCTTCTTTTTGCATCCCTGGCTGGTGTAAAACGAGTTTCGATAGTCTCAGTTGTAGTCATAGTTTCGTCAGGATCAACGGAAAACGTACCTTTTCAGACGTCACTTAAATTGAAGTAGATACTCACATAAAATGAAGCATCTAGTTTCCGGTGAATTGGAGCCTCAGGAAAGTTGGATCCACCATATCTCCGGTAAGTTGGTTTGGAGACATTACGTTTTAGTAAAGTTGGAGCCATCATATCTCAGGGTCACTAGTCTATGGCTTCGGGTCATACATAAGGCGAAGTTGCGATGTTGAAGAGTATCCGGCAAGCATGAAACATAGATTTATTTAGAAGGACATTACATAGATTATATACAGGAACATTACGTAGATTATATACAAGAACATTACATAGATTATATACAGAAACATTACATAGATTATATACAAGAACATTATTACAATAGAGCTACATTATAACGCGTGCAGCAGCCGAAATACGAATGTACGAATGATGGTGATCAAGTTCTGAGGCTCGCTTCTAAGAACCAGGGTAGAAGTGCTGTGCATGCGGCATATGCAAATCTAGAGTCTCTATGGAGAGCAAGCAAGTTTTATGCTAATCGCTTGATAGCGTCTTTACACAAATCGCTGGAGGAGCTTCGTCATACCATTATCCACGAAAAATATTTACGCATGGTTGAAAAGTGTTTATGACTTTGTTCATTCATTTTGTCTCTCTATCTGTCCGTTTGAACGATAACTGCAATAAAAATGACTTTATCAAAATAAAATTTAGTATGTTTTTGAGACGGTTAGTGGGACATACGAGAATGTGTATGAATAATATCACCCAATTAGTTTTGGATGAAACCCGGGTTGAAAAATTTAAATATATTGAAACCTATAGGATTTAATGTTTCAAACATTTTTTCAACGAATTTAAAATTCACAAATTGCTTCGAAAGTTTTAGGAAATATTCAAATTATCCCATACAATATACACCAAAAATTTCAGCAAAATATGTTCGGTAGCTTAAAAAAATTTAAAATAATAATTGCTCCCGTATTATATGAAACGGTCAAGTGCCCTACTTAAAAAAAAATATGGCATCCATCTTTTTTGCAAATGTCAAAATCGTGATTTTTAATTTGTATTAATGTTGCGCCAGTCCTAAAACCGCTTTACTTTTGTTGTTGTTGAGACCCAGACCGTCCGACCTACCAGAAAGGTGTAAGGTAACCGTTTGAATGGCCGGGAAGTGCCACCCAATTTAGGCCGGAACCCAGTTGGGGAGGCATCTACAGGAACCGTACCCTCATTCCCCTACGACCAACCTCTCGGAAGGACTTTCGAACCCACATGTTTAACGTGAACGTACTGCGCATGGCACGGCGGCAGTTGTGGCAGCGTACAAATCCAGAGCGCAAACTACCGGGCTACCGCGCCAGAAATGTGCCAACAGCACGCGCTGTTCCCAGGTGGTCACCCAACCAAATACTAATCGCGCCCGATGCTGCATGACTTTGGTGATCTAACGAGAACCCGCGTTTTCAGTACGGTAGGGCCGTTGGCTCTCGCTTGTACTTCGATGTCAGTATCTCGGTATTTCTGCAGTGAATGACAGCTCGTCTCAGTCCAGAATAGTCGCTTTACTTTTGCTGTTGTTGTTGAGTCCCAGACGGTCCGACTTACCAGAAAGGTGTAAGGAAACTGTTTGGACGGCCAGGAAATGCCACCCAATTTAGACCGGAACCCAGGGAGGGAGGCATCCACAGGGACCGTCCCCTCCGTCCCCTAAAACCAACCTTTCGGAGACACTTTCGGACCCACAAGTTTAACGTGATCGTACTCCGCATAAACACGGAGGCAGTTGTGGCAACGTGCAAATCCAGTGCGCAAACTATCGGGTAACCGTGCCCGAAATGTGCCAACAGTACGCTGTGTTCCCAGGTGGTCACCCACCCAAGTACTATCCGCGACCGATGCTGCATGACTTCGGTGAACTAACGAGAACCGGTGTTTTCAGCACGGTAGGGCCATTGGCTCTTGCTTATGCTTCAATGTCATTATTTCGGTATATCTGCAGTGCATGACAGCTCGTCTCAATGCAAAATAGTCGCTTTACTTTTGTTGTTTGTTGAGACCCAGACAGTTCGACCCACTAGAAAGGTGTATGGTAACTGTTTGGACGGCCGGGAAGGGCCACCCAATTTAGACCGGAACCCAGTGGGGGAGGCATCCTTAGGGACCGTACCCTCCTTCCCCTACCACCAACCTCTCAGAAGAACTTTCGGACCCACATGTTTAACGTGATCGTACTGCGCATGAACATGGAGGCAGTTGTGGCAGCGTGCAAATCCAGCGCGCAAACTACCGGGCTACCGCGTCCGAAATATGCCAACAGCACGCGGTGTTCCCAGGTGGTCACCCACCCAAGTACTAACGGCGCCCGATGCTGCATGACTTCGGTGATCTAACGAGAACCGGTGTTATCAGCACGGTAGGGCTGTTGACCGTTCTAGCGCGGGGACTTTCGGGCCGTTCTGGCGCGGTAGTCCGGTGGTTTGCGCACTGGATTTGCACGCTGCCACAACTGCGCCGTATTCATGCGGAGTACGATCACGTTAAACGTGGGTCTGTAAATCCTTCCGAGAGGTTGGTGGTAAGGGAAGGAGGGTACGGTCTCTGTGGATGCCTCCCCCCCACTGGGTTCCGGTCTAAATTGGGTGGCACTTCCCGGCCGTCCAAAAGGTTATCTTACACTTTTCTTGTAGGTTCGACGATCTGGGTCTCAACAACAACATTGTACCGTGTCCGGTCTCCTAATCTGCTGCTCTATATCTTCGGATGAGTCGGGCGGCCTGGGCTTTCGACATTGTACCGCTTGAGGACGCCCCTTGCGTCAAATGTTTTTTGCGGTTTATTGAATATTTTTGCAGTGTATTTTGCGGTTTTTTGCGGTTTATTTTTGTGGTTTATGATATTAAAGTTAATTTTATTGCTGATTTGACTTTATCATTGGATTTTTATATTGAAATCAAGGTTGTGTGTATCAAGGGAAAATTAAGGTATGTGTATTTTATGTTATGAATTTGTTTCATTTTATTGAAAAAAAATTGTCAAAAATTATAGATTTTCCATATAAAGGATTTATTTTTTTTTAGATACTTTATTTAGATTATTTTTTATTAGTTTATACAGGTGGTAGCAAAGATTAATTTAATGCCTGCGGCAGTGGGCTTTTTTTCATAACCCCTACTTTCACAAATCATCTCAGAATTAGGAATCCAGATTTCTGCTCAGTCTTTAGATCTGAGCTTATTGCTATCGAGGATTGACTAAAATCTATTTAATCTGATACCTCTTATTGTGATATTTGGATCCTGACTGATAGCCGCAGTGCCATCCATCACCCGAGTAACTGGACAATTATTGGAGATAGAACTTCACTTTCGATACTTGAGATCCTCAAAGATATTTCTCAACGGCATGAAGGTCACTTACAATGGGTACCGTCTCATATAGAACTCATTTATGAGACTGCTGATGTTCTGGCCAAGGAGGGAGTCTCTCTTCCTTCTTCTTCATATGACACTTTTTCTTACCTTGAAATCTACTCAAAAAGGAAAATTTTAAACGAGAATCTATGGATGACCCCTCCAGTACACACCTGGTATGACAGGAAATCCCCTGGTGGCGCCCTTACCGTTAAGGGCGACAGAAGGACGCAGACCACCATTAGCAGATTTGCCAGTGGACACTTAAAGTGTCTTACTTTTAATTATGGGCAAAGATCTTATTCTTCTTGTTCTAATTGCAATTCCGTAGACGCCTTCCCTGACCATCTTTTGAGCTGTCTGGGGCTTGCTAAGGAAGATATCTATAAAAGCTCTTTGTTGGTTTTTAATTTCATTGTAACTTTTGTGCTCTTGGACCTGATCTAGCCTACGGCTAGTACGGGCGGAATAAGTCACACACATATTTTTTTTTATGTAACAATAGTGTAGTCAAATACAACTTCTGGATGCTTTTATACACACATATTTTTAATGCAATTCAATTTTGCTATTTGAATGACACTTTTTATTTTATAAAAAAATATAGTAAAAGTTGTTTTCACCACTCTCATTTCTAGGTTGCATCCTAGGCAGATGATCAATATACAAAGGGCTGTGATCTAAAGTTTTAATAGCGCTGCCTAATATCTCAATGTTCCTCCGAACTATATATAGATTGGACAACAGACGATGGCAGCGCCAAAGCAGAGCGTAATTCAAACTAACATATTCATACAACTTCTGGATGCTTTTATACACACAGATTTTTAATGCAATTCAATTTTGCTATTTGAATGACACTTTTTATTTTATAAAAAAATATAGTAAAAGTTGTTTTCACCACTCTCATTTCTAGGTTGCATCCTAGGCAGATGATCAATATACAAAGGGCTGTGATCTAAAGTTTTTAATATTGTAGAGTCATAAAATACTCTCTCTCTCTTATCATGGTTATGTTACTAATAAAAAATACACAAGTACATACTTGAAAGATGATTTGTTGTATTCAATCGATGTAGCGCCATCTACCGATTTAGCCAAATCTGATATATATTTTAACTTTTGCATAATCTTAAGGTTGACCAATAATATCATTATAACGATATCATTTATATAAAAATAACTTCTTTCAATATCAGAGCCGATCAGAAATTATATCTCTGTATCTGTTTATAGCGCTGCCTAATATCTCAATGTTCCTCCGAACTATATATAGATTGGACAAGAGACGATGGCAGCGCCAAAGCAGAGCGTAATTCAAAGTAACATATTCATACAACTTCTGGATGCTTTTATACACACAGATTTTTAATGCAATGCAATTTTGCTATTTGAATGACACTTTTTATTTTATAAAAAAATATAGTAAAAGTTGTTTTCACCACTCTCATTTCTAGGTTGCATCCTAGGCAGATGATCAATATACAAAGGGCTGTGATCTAAAGTTTTTAATATTGTAGAGTCATAAAATACTCTCTCTCTCTTATCATGGTTATGTTACTAATAAAAAATACACAAGTACATACTTGAAAGATGATTTGTTGTATTCAATCGATGTAGCGCCATCTACCGATTTAGCCAAATCTGATATATATTTTAACTTTTGCATAATCTTAAGGTTGACCAATAATATCATTATAACGATATCATTTATATAAAAATAACTTCTTTCAATATCAGAGCCGATCAGAAATTATATCTCTGTATCTGTTTATAGCGCTGCCTAATATCTCAATGTTCCTCCGAACTATATATAGATTGGACAAGAGACGATGGCAGCGCCAAAGCAGAGCGTAATTCAAAGTAACATATTCATACAACTTCTGGATGCTTTTATACACACAGATTTTTAATGCAATGCAATTTTGCTATTTGAATGACACTTTTTATTTTATAAAAAAATATAGTAAAAGTTGTTTTCACCACTCTCATTTCTAGGTTGCATCCTAGGCAGATGTTCAATATACAAAGGGCTGTGATCTAAAGTTTTTAATATTGTAGAGTCATAAAATACTCTCTCTCTCTTATCATGGTTATGTTACTAATGAAAAATACACAAGTACATACTTGAAAGATGATTTGTTGTATTCAATCGATGTAGCGCCATCTACCGATTTAGCCAAATCTGATATATATTTTAACTTTTGCATAATCTTAAGGTTGACCAATAATATCATTATAACGATATCATTTATATAAAAATAACTTCTTTCAATATCAGAGCCGATCAGAAATTATATCTCTGTATCTGTTTATAGCGCTGCCTAATATCTCAATGTTCCTCCGAACTATATATAGATTGGACAAGAGACGATGGCAGCGCCAAAGCAGAGCGTAATTCAAAGTAACATATTCATACAACTTCTGGATGCTTTTATACACACAGATTTTTAATGCAATGCAATTTTGCTATTTGAATGACACTTTTTATTTTATAAAAAAATATAGTAAAAGTTGTTTTCACCACTCTCATTTCTAGGTTGCATCCTAGGCAGATGATCAATATACAAAGGGCTGTGATCTAAAGTTTTTAATATTGTAGAGTCATAAAATACTCTCTCTCTCTTTTCATGGTTATGTTACTAATGAAAAATACACAAGTACATACTTGAAAGATGATTTGTTGTATTCAATCGATGTAGCGCCATCTACCGATTTAGCCAAATCTGATATATATTTTAACTTTTGCATAATCTTAAGGTTGACCAATAATATCATTATAACGATATCATTTATATAAAAATAACTTCTTTCAATATCAGAGCCGATCAGAAATTATATCTCTGTATCTGTTTATAGCGCTGCCTAATATCTCAATGTTCCTCCGAACTATATATAGATTGGACAAGAGACGATGGCAGCGCCAAAGCAGAGCGTAATTCAAAGTAACATATTCATACAACTTCTGGATGCTTTTATACACACAGATTTTTAAGGCAATGCAATTTTGCTATTTGAATGACACTTTTTATTTTATAAAAAAATATAGTAAAAGTTGTTTTCACCACTCTCATTTCTAGGTTGCATCCTAGGCAGATGATCAATATACAAAGGGCTGTGATCTAAAGTTTTTAATATTGTAGAGTCATAAAATACTCTCTCTCTCTTATCATGGTTATGTTACTAATAAAAAATACACAAGTACATACTTGAAAGATGATTTGTTGTATTCAATCGATGTAGCGCCATCTACCGATTTAGCCAAATCTGATATATATTTTAACTTTTGCATAATCTTAAGGTTGACCAATAATATCATTATAACGATATCATTTATATAAAAATAACTTCTTTCAATATCAGAGCCGGTCGAGATTATATCTCTGTATCTGTTTATAGCGCTGCCTAATATCTCAATGTTCCTCCGAACTATATATAGATTGGACAAGAGACGATGGCAGCGCCAAAGCAGAGCGTAATTCAAAGTAACATATTCATACAACTTCTGGATGCTTTTATACACACAGATTTTTAATGCAATGCAATTTTGCTATTTGAATGACACTTTTTATTTTATAAAAAAATATAGTAAAAGTTGTTTTCACCACTCTCATTTCTAGGTTGCATCCTAGGCAGATGATCAATATACAAAGGGCTGTGATCTAAAGTTTTTAATATTGTAGAGTCATAAAATACTCTCTCTCTCTTATCATGGTTATGTTACTAATGAAAAATACACAAGTACATACTTGAAAGATGATTTGTTGTATTCAATCGATGTAGCGCCATCTACCGCAGAACGTTGTCCCTACGAGCCGTTTACAAAGGATTTCATAATGGACTAATTATGTTATAATGGCTATATAAATTTTATTTTATTTATAACCCGACAGAACAAAAGTATAATTTTTTACGACGGATTCTATTTAAGTAGCACTAGATTTAGCCAAATCTGATATATATTTTAACTTTTGCATAATCTTAAGGATGACCAATAATATCATTATAACGATATCAGTCATATAAAAATAACTTCTTTCAATATCAGAGCCAATATCAGAGTTCAATATCAAAAAAAAGGTAGTTTAAAAAAGGTAGTTTTGAAGGGGCTACCAACTAGCTATGACATCGAGGAGATAAAATTGACTCTAACATCAAATGGATTAGATGTAGTCCGGGTTTCTCAACTGAGAAACACAAAAACGAGATTACCCCTGCCGATCTTTTTAGTCAGCCTTAGGCCTTCCGATGACTGGCAGAGGGTTTACAGACTCACAAGATTAGGGTACTTGGCTGTGAAGGTAGAGGCCTTCAGAGCTAGGGGCTTTAAAATATGCTACCGGTGCCAACAATTCAACCACTCATCGGAGAACTGTAGTATGCCGCCAAAGTGCCTGAAGTGTGGTGAAGGACACTTCACACGTGACTGCCAGAGACCAAGGACAGAGAAGGCGACGTGTGCTAATTGTAATGGAGACCACCCGGCAAACTTCAGGCAATGCCCGAAGAACCCTTGGAACAAGGGAAAGGCACCGGGGTATGCCCCCCCTCCCCCAAAAAATCAGATACCGCCTTGGAGGCAAAAGGCCCTCGGACCAAACCCCCAGGCACCCCCTCAGGGCTCCTCGCACTTTGTGCCACAGGTAAACAGGCACGAAACTTCAGCACCTACCAGATCGGTGCAAGAGCAGGCCCCCAAACCTTCGACCTCCAGAGAATTGACTCTGGAGGAAGTTAGAGCAGCTACAGCTGCAATTAAAAGAAGATCGGAGGCAGAAAAAGCCAGACAGGCAAAAGAGGCAAAGGATAGACTGGATGGGAAAGTTAAGGAATGGAAAGATACTAAACGAGTCAGGGAGGAAGAAGAGCTCGCGCAAACCCAGCCGTTAGCTAAAACGGGTGATAAAAAACAGAAAACTATCGAGTTCCAAAAGGACACTCACAAAAAAGTGCAAACCGCGGTTGAGGCTGAGGAAATGGAAGCGGAGACTGAACAGGCTGATGAATCTGATGCTGAAAAGATGGAGGATATCCTCAACCTCATCAGAGGATTTATCAGCATGTTTAATCTAGATGACATAAAACGTCTGTTGATGCAGTTCGCAGAGTTGGTGCAAAAAAAGAGCGATTCAATGGTAATGGTCTTTGAGGCCCTTAAAATAATCGCGGACTTTAAAAGTAACAGTGAGAATCAAACCCGTCATGGCTAGGTCCCAAAAGGAATCAATAAAAATAATATTTTGGAATGCGAACGGCATATCTCCAAGAATAAATGAACTTAGGAACTATGTAAATGAAAATGACGTAGACGCCTTACTAATTCAGGAAACTAGAGTTAGAGAAAGTAAAAAACTAAACATAGCCAACTACTCAGGTTATCATAATCTTAGCTCAAATACTAATGCTAGAACGCCCCATGGAGGGACAGCAATATACATTAAAAGAAATATTCCCCACGAGGAACTAAAAAGCATAAATCTTCAAAGTATAGAAAATACTAGCATAAAAATTAAAATTAATAATACTAGCCCGTTTATCCTAACCTCAACATATGTCAAAAATATGAGTAGAGTAGACGTAGCTGCGCAGCTGGAACTGCTTTTCTCGCGATATCCCAACACGATACTCGCAGGCGACTTCAACGCACATCACCGAGCGTGGGGCTGTAGGAGAGCCAATGCACGCGGAACACAGATACATAGACTGCTGAACACCACAAATACTAACATTATTGCTCCGTCGACACCAACCTGCTTCTCAGGCGCCAGCGGCACATTCATAGACTTTGTCCTAACGCGAAACATAGACTACGCTCACACTATTAGTACCCTGGATGAATTCGACTCGGATCATCTACCGGTACTGGTGACATTCGACCTGAACACACCTCTTCCAGCCTCTTTGGGACAAGAGAGGGTCAACTGGGAAGTATTCAAAAGATCACTCTTCGAGCCGCACTTAGCAGTACCTAACATAATGAGCACGGCGGATATTGACTCTGCCACGCACTCACTCACAACAGAAATCAAGAGAGCAATTGGCTCTGCTACAACACATCGTGAGTCTCCAAAATCACCCACACTTTCCCACCATGTCAAACAATTAGTCAGGCAAAGGAATAGAATGCGTAAGACATGGCAGGCTAACAGAGATCCCGCCCTTAAAAGGGAGCTTAACAGACTCACGAGCAAAGTCAGGGGGAAAATTGTCGCAGAAAAGCAGCAACAGTATAAAGAATTAATCGAATCCCTTAGCCCAGAAGATGTATCGCTCTGGCAATTCGCAAAAAGACTCAGGAAACCTCAAATTAAGCTTCCGCCACTAATGGATGGCGCTAAAATCGCGTACTCAGACGAGGAAAAAGCCGAGGCGCTCGCAAGCCATTATGAAAAACAATTCCAACCAAACCACGATCTAATGTGTCAGGATACCCTAAGAATGGTTAGCCAAACTTTAAATAACTTCAGGAATTCCCCGGTAACGGCTGAGATTAACCCAGTCACCCCGCAGGAGATAGTAGAAATTATCAAAAATCTCAAAAATCGTAAAAGCCCAGGGCACGACAAAATCAGAAATATTGCGGTTAAAAACCTACCCCTAAACGTAATATGTTACTTGACTATCTTAATAAATAAAATATTAAAACTAAACTACTTTCCCAAAGAATGGAAGGAAGCGATAATCATAACAATCCCTAAGCCAGGTGAGGACGCCACAATTCCAGCCAACTACAGACCAATTAGCTTGCTGCCGACACTTAGTAAAATTACTGAGAAAATAATTCTTAAGAGACTGAACACGCACCTTAGTGAGAATGATATCCTCATTCCGGAGCAGTTTGGATTTCGGCCAAAGCACTCCACCTCTCATCAATTGCTGAGAGTGGTAGAGTACATATCTTCTGGACTTAATAGTAAGACACCCACAGCTGCGATTTTTCTGGACATACAAAAAGCCTTTGATAAAGTATGGCACTGTGGATTAGCGTACAAATTGATCACTTTAAAAGTCCCTGACGCTCTTGTTAAACTTTTAATCTCATACTTAAATAACAGACACTTTCAAGTCAGAGTAGGAGGTAACTTATCAACACCCAAGCTCATTAAAAGTAGTGTACCGCAAGGTTCTATCCTGGGCCCGACACTCTTTAACATATACCTGAACGACATCCCCAGGACTCCAAACACAGAGCTGGCACTCTATGCAGACGACAGTGCGATACTTGCAAAACACCCCTATGTCTCAGTAATGCACAGACAGCTACAACAACACTTAGACATACTCCAAACTTGGCTGGAAAAATGGCGAATAAAATTAAACCCCAATAAATGTCATTGGATTTATTTCTCTAGAAAACGTAAACCTCCGCCGCCTCTGTACATAAACAACCATGCCCTAAAAGCGGAAAAATCTACTAAATACCTAGGTGTAACGATAGATTCCCACCTAACCTGGAAACAGCACGTAACGAACTTAATCAAAAAAGCGTATATGGCCACAGGAGCCTTATACCCAATGATAGGAAACGGAAATCTCAGTTATCAAAATAAACTCCTAATTTATAAATCGGTCATCCGCCCGGGAATGCTGTATGCAGCACCCGTATGGGGATATGCCTGTAAAACTACAATAGACCTCCTAGAGACAAAACAAAACAAAATCCTACGGATTATCAGGAAAGCTCCCAGGTACTTAAGAAACTCGGTAATTAGGAATGACTTCAAAATAAAAACTGTTAGAGCCCAAATTAAAAAGCTAGCGCTTAAATTTTACAAAAATTTGCCATCCGTTCCAAACGAACTGTTATTCAATCTGCATGACTATGATCATCGCAAGGCCAAATCTCGTAAGAGACCCCGCGCTGTTCTAAACATCGATAATCGGAATTAAAAGATCCCACCTCAAACATCTGATTTTTAAATAAAACTCGCGACTATTATTTTATAAAAAAAAAAAAAAAAAAAAATATATATATATATTCTAAACTCTAAACTGCCAAAACGCTAGGTAACCCTTAGACCTGCATCAACCTCCCAAACTGCTTAAACTCTAAATGTGCAACAAACTGCCACACTAGGAGCTAGGACAAATAATAAAAAGTAGTAAATAAAAACCTCGAACCTCCAATTAGGGTCACTGAATTAATGTCACAGTTTGACGATAAGAACCACATATTGAAACTGGAGATTAAAGGCGCTTCGCGCCTGGTGCTCTGTCTTGTACGACACTACGACACCAATATCAGAGCCGATCAGAAATTATATCTCTGTATCTGTTTATAGCGCTGCCTAATATCTCAATGTTCCTCCGAACTATATATAGATTGGACAAAAGACGATGGCAGCGCCAAAGCAGAGCGTAATTCAAATCAGATAAACAAATTAGATATAACCAAGGTTGCTATATCCTAAAATAGGTTGATTTTAGCGATGCGCTCGCTGTCATTGGCTACTGATTGTGACGTCACCATCGAGTAAGTCAGAGCCAAGCCGCAATGGCGAAGCCCAAGAATCGCGTATTTTAAATACCCCAACTTCTTGTCACACGTCTCTTCCAAAATATTTTGACAAAATTAAAATCTCTATTAGAAATTTCATCACCACCATCAAAATTGAGCCCGTTATTTGAGCCCCTATCGCTTCTTTTATTTAAAATAAGTTGCTTGTAGTCCACTATTGTCGCAAAAATTATCAATTGAATATAGACTACGAATCAGTGGCGAAGGGTTGCGATATTATTAATCATCGGTTGAGCCAATAAATTCGCCAAAGGCAAATACGATTGCCTTAAAACTTAGGTTTGCTAACAAACAATTGGAAAAATCACCCCTTCCCCCCCCCCCCCCCAAAAAAAAATTTCAAAAAACAATCAGTTTTCAATATTTCTCAAAACATAACAAAATTGCCTCCAAACCTCAAAATTAATTGGTCTACTACATTGTTACAGTGTTGTTCTTTTCCTTCAATTAAAAAAAAATCAAACATGAGAATTTCAATACTAAATATTTTATAAATTTCAGGCTCTGAAATTCACCACCAAATTTCTCTATTTATATGTAGACGCTTGTCCCTTCACATTCAGCCCATGTTTCTTTGTCGTATTTCTTTTTACTTTTCTTATATACATAACGCATAAGGAAAGTATTGTTGTTGTTGTTGAAACCCAGACCATCCGACCTAAAAGAAAGGTGTAAGGTAACTAACTGTTTGGACAGTCGGGAAGTGCCACCCAATTTAGACCGGAACCCAGTGGGGGAGGCATCCACAGGGACCGTACCCTCCTTCCTCTACCACCAACCTCTCGGAAGGACTTTCGGACCCACATGTTTAACGTGATCGTACTCCGCATGAACACGGCGGCAGTTTTGGCAGTCGCTGGAATCGAACCCGGGCCTACCGAGTGCAACTCCAGCGCGCTAACCAATGGGCTACCGCGCCCCAGGGAAAGTATTGTTACGGGGTCGAAAATTCGAATTCGAGTTTTCGACGAAAGAGCACGTTTCAAGCATCCCTGATCACGAATCAAACATTTTTGAAGTGATGTCTGTGTGTGTGAAAGTGTGTGTGTCAGTGAGTCTGTGCAGACGATAACTGACGGACGAATGGACCGATTCGAACCAAATTTGGTACAAAAATCCCAATCCGTAAACACTGGAAGCTTATTGTTTTTATACGCAATCGAATGCTCAGCTCCCCTCTAAATTTTCATATGAAATTTTGAAAATATTGTAAAAAAATCAAAACCACTAATAAAGTTACGCAAAGAGACATTCCTTATGTAATTTTTCATTAGAAAGCGATTGACATAAATTTTAGAACGCTAACATAAACCGTTCTCGAGATATTGCACATTTTTCAAAAAAATAATCAAAAAGTCATATAAAATAAAAAAACATATTTCCTATTGAGAAACATGTTCACTTTTCATATGTAATACCATGCGATAAATTGGGCGACATCATTCTCGTGGATCTAGCTCGTTCCATTCATGAAAAAAGATACTTTGAGTAATACTTTTGTATTTGAACGCCAATAGTCATTTATCTGCTGTAAGAATAACTTATTTCTTCGTCCATAACGCTTGGCGAGATTTTGGCGACGAATTTGGCGGAATGTCGCCAACTTGGCGACTTTTTGAAATGTTGCCAAATTAACGAAAATCTCGCCAAATAGATAAAAATGACGCTAAATCAATGAAAATGACGACTAATTGTCGAAAATTCAATATCTTGGAAAGAATATTAGTATCTACTATAAGAAAAACCTATTTTTTTTACTGTAAAAGTAGTAAATTCATTACATCATATAAGGAAAGTTATGTGTTGCCCACATCAGATTTTTTTGGGGGGTGATATGCTAGTAATAGTAGAAAGAGCACGTTTCTTCACTTCTCTGGATACACATCTCGTTCTTCTTTCCGATTTCGTGTTTACAATACAATTTTCTTCGAAATTTTTACTTAAAAAATCATAGTTATTATTTGTTGGAGTGCTTGGCCTTGGACTAGAAGTATTCAATTTCTGAGACGGAACAGCAGTGAGGTTCAATCTTCTTGACGGGGCTAATTGTAAAATCTCAGCTCTTAAATCTCTAGCATATTCCTCCTCCACAAAATGCTCGGAACATACAGATGGATTTGAAAAATTCACTTTATCCAATCTTTGGCACTTAATGTACCATTTTTTTTCGCATAGATTCATCTTTAGGGAAACTATGAAAAATAATTCCCATACCTTTTGTGTTCTTACATGTAGTAACTGCACAATTCGGCATGATGTTAATGAAATTATAAAGTACTAAATAAAGTAAAATAGCTACACTTGAATGTGTAAAAGAAATCAAACGATGCAAAACAATATGTAAATCCAAGGTCAATATAAACAACGAAACGGCGGGAAGAGCAGCAAGCAATCGAGAAATTTTGACTCGATGATGACGTCATGCGCAGATTCCGAAAACAGGTGTCGCGTTGCGCATCGCTTTTACGGTCCCCCCTGGATATAACAACGAAATGTACTGTCCAGACATTACACAGTGAAATTTTTCTAACATTATGCTCTACCTGCATTCTATACTTAGTAAGGCTATTGAATATCAGTGCCATTATATGCTTTAAAATTTCTATTTTAACTCATTTTCTTAAGTTATTTAACTCATATATTTCTTAAATATATTAAAATATTGAAAAATTTTATCTGTACATAATGTTCTGTAAATGTTCCCAATTATTTTATTAATAGTCTTATTACATTTAAAATGCTATTTCCCATTTCATTTTTGATAATCAATTCTGGCTATAGTTTTATTCTAGGTGGCACGATTAAATTTTTTATTTCCAAATTCATTTAATGTATAATCCTTAGAATTTCACCATAGCAACTAATTTTTATAATGTTACATGGTGCTAATTTATTTTATTAAATGCCATCCATATCTAACACGGAGTTCTTCATGATTTATAATATGTCATGTGCTCAACATTTTTTTATTTCATAAAGTCTTTGATATATTAATTGACAATAATAACTTTATATTATTCTGTGGCAACTTTTATTGTTTATTTATTTACTAGCAGCGATTACTCGGCTTTGATTGGGATTTACGATGCAAAACTCTGATAAAAAGTACACCCGAAAATATAGGGCCGTGAATCTTATACATTGTTTTTTCACCGAGAAAGAAGTAAATTCATTGCGTTAAATTCATTCCATAAGAAAAAATCATTCCATTATATATGTCATAGATTCTTCCTGTATACGGCATGCCCTTCGCAGCTATGGGTGGCCCTGGCTGGCAGCGTCTCGGAATGTGATTTTTAGGTATCCACAATTGATGTACTTGGGATAATGCCGTACAGTTAATATGTTCTGTTTGAAATACGACAGGAAAATATGTATAGTTTGAAAAGTAAACTGAAATTACACTTAACATTTGCAATGTTGCCTAGTGTTCAACATATTAAATAGAATTTTCCTAATTTGTTACGTTTTACTGCAATGCTTGATAATCTTAAATAATAATTTAAACATAGATAAGATTTGATTGAAATTGGGTTTTTGAAATTTTAAATGATAACCTTACCATAAAAGGACATACTTATTAAGCACGGCCACACTCTTAGACCAATTAGAACCGTTTCTACTTATTTAACGCATTGCCTAACCACAGCCACTCTTTGGCCAATCAGATCCATTGGATCATACATACATACTTTTCTTCTTTATATATATAGATAGATATTTTTATATTTATTTATTTATTATTCAAATCAAAAAATATTATGATATAAGAAAGAATCTTCATAAAATGCTGACAATTTGATTTCTTAATACTTTTCGTTGTTGAGTAAGCCTGTGAAAAATGAACCATGGTGATAGAGTTTCCATTTAAATTCATATATATTTTTTTCCAATGGCCAGGCATTGACTCTTTCATCTTCGCCTATACATCGACCAGAACCGTGAACTTCTTAGCCGTCATATGATGTTGCCCCAGCGCACCAGTGGGGGTGGTAACACATTGCGCCCAACAACACAAACATCTATGCCTGAAGTGGGACTCGAACCCACAACCCGGCAACCGAGCGATCACTAGGAAACGCTTGCCTTGACCGCCTTATCACCTCGTCGACTTATTTTGTCAACAGCACACGGTGTTCCCAGGTGATCACCCATCCAAGTACTAACCGCGCCTGATGCTGCTTAACTCCGGTGATCTAACGAGAATCGGTGTTTTCAGCACGGTAGAGCCGTTGGCTCTAAATTCATATTTCAAACCTGCGATTTTCGAAAGTGACTAATACGTTCAATAAACTACGAACTCGGATATTTAATTAAGTTTCACGTTTGAAGCCAATGATTTTCAACCTTTTTCGTTGGGAATCATGGAGTTAGAGAGCAGAACTCCTAGATAAAAGTTTCGTTTTCCGTTAATAACTCGATAACACCTTGACCTAGAAACTCGAAACTTGGACTAAGTTTTTGAGTGCTAATTAAAAGTTATACACAAATTTTTATTAAGTCCGGTGCAGCTGTTCTCCCGTGATTGTGAAACAAACGAAAGCTGCGTTTTTTATTAATATCGCAAAAACCCCTTATGATAAAAACTCGAAACATGGACTAAATTTTAAGTAGGGCTATTTCAAGACTAACCACCCAACTTCATCAAATTCGGTTCAGCCGTTCTTCCGTGTTGCTGGATCATACATACATACATACATACATACATACATTCGTTATATATATATATATATAGATTATAAATATTTTTCATTATTATGGAACAGCAATCTCTCACGCAATATCTTGCTCAACCAACAATAGCACTCCCCCCCCCTCAATTCAATCAACCAAATAATTTGACTCCACCTGAATGCAGAGGAATTAATAAGCCTAAAGTCTCACCAACTGTCAGCAAATATGGTGTTAGGATGGTTGACTATAAAAATGTCCATCATTCTTGCTCTTCGCAAACAGTAACATCTGTACCTGTTCATGAACCAGTTGTACCTGTCACTCCTCGTCAAATTTCCTCTCAGCCTCTGCTCTGCAGATTATAAACATATTACAAACAATCAACTGCAATGAACTACTTGAATCTACTGATGACATTAATTACGACACAATACATTGGATTCAACTGATATTTCTAATAATGATGTGTATAGTGATATCTTATTGAAAGTATTGAACAATACTAATAAATTGCAAAATTGTATATATATATATATATATATATATATATATATATATATATATATATGTTTTTATACGCAATCGAATGTTCAGAACCCACCTATATTTTCGACTGAAATTTTGAAAAAATTCACAAAATTAAAACCTCTAATAAAGTTACGCAAATAGACATTTCTTATGTAATTTTTCATTAGAAAACGATTAACATAAATTTTTGAACGCTAGCATAAACCGTTCTCGAAATATTGCACATTTTTCAAAAAAATTATCAAAAAATTATATAAGAAATATTTCCTAGTGAGAAACATGTTCACTTTTCATATCTGATATCATGCCATATAAATTTAGTGACATCATTCTCATGGATCTAGCTCGTTCAATTCATGATAAAATATACTATGAGTAATAATTTTGTATTTGAACTCCAATAGTTATGTATCTGCTATAGGAATAAATTATTTTTCCTTCCATAATGCTTGGCGAGATTTTGGCGACGAATTTGGCGGAATTTCGCCAACTTGGAGACTTTTTAAAATGTTAACTTATCAAAGAAAATCTCTCCAAATGAATAAAAATGAAGCTAAATCAATAAAAATAACGACTATTTGACGAAAATTCAATATTTTGGAAAAAATATAAGTATATACTATAAGAATAACATATTTTGTTTTTACTGTAAAAGTAGTAAATACATTGCATTATAAAAGGAAAATCATGTGCTGGCCATATCAGATTTTTTTAATTAAAGTCAAATTTAACAGAATGAAATAATGCGAGATAAACAGTTCATAAGTTCATAGGAGAAATTAGATTTAGCGTAGCCTGGCAGGCTCATGCTGAAAAATTATATCCAATTTGCATCAATACAAATATTTTATATTGAGTTAAATTTGAAGTAAGAAATTGGAAAAATAAAATCGTGTTTTGTGTCAATTACCATTTCAAGAGTGTTCGAAATGAGTTCAACAGATCTTAAAATTTGTCGAAGCTTTATTATATTTATTTTTCGAAAGCAAAATAAATTATACATTTTGTTATACAAGCAAGTAATTATATGCATATATACAGATCAAACATTAAAGATGTTTATGTTACCCTTAAGCAGTTGCAGAAAACTAACTGAGCAGTTAAGGAATATAACAGTACATATAAGATATTGCATTGTGGTCAGAAATAAAGATACGGTCATGGAATATCAAAATCTGGGACAAAAGTCCTCATTTCCAATCGATAAGAAATCACTCGGAAAATCTACTTATTTGTTTTTTCAAGTAGAACTCTGTGGTATTCTGTATGTGATTATATTTCAATTACTTTTCAATCAATGGGAGTTAAGTAATAAATACATTTCTTTGAAGCGGATGCTGAACAGCGATAATTTTTAATTTCTCCTGCAACAGCTTTTCACAAAATTTTTTCGAAATTTTAGTATTCCGTGAAAAGAGAATAGACAAGAGTTTTTCATCAAAATGTAAAAATCTAATACTGTGAATAAAAGTATTTGATATTTAATGAAGGTGCATTTACTATTTAATAAAAGTGCATTTACTAAACATTTTCTGTTATACATCTTTTCAGTCTAGTAGGTAGGTAATCGGATATGGCTGTTGCGTTCCTATAACTGACTTATTATGCGTCTGTATGTAGCCACCAGCATAAAACAACTGATGTCCACTATGGCAACACTACCACTAGCAAGTTTCATTTCTGTCATTGAAGGTAATGACTATTTTATGCTTAAGATCATAACAATTACGAAACCGGTCAATGGATATTGCTATCGGAAATAGGAGCATCGAGAACGCCTCCTATAATTGGGTTTTAAAAATGTGAATTCATATCGAGGTAGTATGCATTATTAATTTGGCGTGACGAGAAGCAGTTAGCAGGATCAGATTTTTGACTGGTCATGACTGTCTCAGGGCTCATCTTCATCGAATAGGACTTGCTGCTTCCCCGGATTGTATTTTACGTAAACTAGCACAGACTATGTCTGGAAAACATTTGGACAAATTCCTCTGCACACACACTAGTGACTTTTAATTCAATTATTAAGAAGTACTGGAGCGCTAGCTCTCTGTCTAAAGGTCTATTGGTCAAACGACCGGCATTTGGAACATTTTTGACATTCAAAACACATTTTATTTAACAAACGTGTTGGCCATTGGAAAATGGAGAGGCCAGAAAAGAAAAGAAACGTCGGTTAAACAGCTAAAGTGTAGAAAGCCCAGACCACACGACCAACCCATAGGCTAATGGTAGCTTTCTGTGTGGCCGGAAACAACTAAAGTGTGAGAAGATGGCAAGCACGTCAAAGTTAAGAATATTTTTTAAAAAATTGAAAAGAAGAGGCAGAAACGCATAGACTGAAAATTAAGAGGGGGGATCTCTACAGAAATTTTAAATCCATCCCCAAATTAATGAATATCACGCCAAATGCGAAGTAATGGTTTGCTAATTTTGAATTCCGTGTGACGGACATACCTTTTACTTTTAAATAAATAATTCACACAACTATTTTGTCAAAAGTTTGACCTTGAGCCTTGTTTATCGTCAAGGCATAAGCTAATTGGGCAGGAAACTGGCGACAAAACAGTATAGATGGTGATGTCGCAGAATTCCTTTTCATTCTTAATGGATATTTACTATACATATGATACAATTTGAAATGTAATTAATAACTTACCAAAAATAAAACTTCTAAAAAGCATGGGAAAATATACAGTTACGGGTCTTTAAATGTTTAGCATTGCAGTGAATTCATAATTGTTGAATTTTACAACACGAAGTAAGTTTCGCAAGCATTGTTGTTATGAGCAAATAGAACATTTCTCAATCATTATTGTCATGAGCAATTACGTTTCATTGTTGAAAACGCTGTTGCCATTTCAAAAAAACAATTATTTAATTAAACATCTGAACCACCTGTATTTATGTATTTTGAAAAGTTAAAAATATAAATATTAATTATTTGAGATGCCAACATCATTTTTAACAATGAAAGTTTGAAATCTGAAGATACAACAAAGAAATTAAAATGGGTGACGATACATGGCAATGTATTATAAATCCTTATGCCAGATTGCAAAT
Organism: Amaurobius ferox; assembly: GCA_951213105.1. Lineage (NCBI taxonomy): Eukaryota > Metazoa > Arthropoda > Arachnida > Araneae > Amaurobiidae > Amaurobius > Amaurobius ferox. The sequence goes on along the minus strand of OX578138.1, from coordinate 55,688,584 downwards.
CATTTGATACCATAGGTTCAAACTTAGCCCTGCCACAAAATTTCTCTACTTAAAAAGGTTTTGGACCGCGGCTACATCGAACATTTTTAATTTGAGGTGATTTCTCGCTCTGTGTGTGTGTGTGTGTGTGGTGTATGTGTGTGTGTGTGTGGTGTATGGTGTGTGTGTGTCGTGTATGGTGTATGTGTGTGTGTGAGATATGTGTGTGTGTGAGGGGTGTGTGTGTGTGAGGTGTGTGTGTGTGTGTGTGGTATGTGTGCGTGTGTGTGGTATGTGTGCGTGTGTGGTGTGTGTGTGAGTCTGTGGAGACGATAACTGACGAACGAAAAAATCATCAAAATTTTTGAGGTGATTTCTCGCTCTGTGTGTGTGTGGTGTATGGTGTGTGTGTGTGGTGTATGGTGTTTGTGTGTGTGTGTGTGTGTGTGTGTGGCGTATGTGTGTGTGTGTGTGTGGTATGTGTGTGTGTGTGTGGTATGTGTGTGTGTGTGTGGTATGTGTGTGTGTGTGTGTGTGTGTGTGTGTGTGGTGCGTGTGGGTGTGTGTGGGTGTGATACAAAAATTTTCGAGGGTTTTTTTTTTTTGTGAAATTTTATACGTGTGGTGTGTGTGGGTTTTATACAAAAATTTTCTACAAAAATTTTATACAAATATAAATTTATTTATAATATAAAAAATATAAAAATATATAAAAATATTAAATATAAAATTATATTAAATATTAAATTATATTAAATATTATATTAAATATTATATTAAATATTATATTATATTAAATTAAATATATTAAATTATATTATATTAAATTAAATATATTATATTAAATATATTATATTAAATTAAATATATTATATTAAATTAAATATTATATTAAATATTATATTAAAATTATATTAAATATTAAATATTAAATATTAAATATAATATTAAATATTAAATATAAAAAATATATTTATAAAAATTTTATACAATTTTATACAAAAATTTTATACAAAAATTTTATACAAAAATTTTATACAAAAATTTTATACAAAAATTTTATACAAAAATTTTTATACAAAAATTTATAAAAAATTGTGTGTTTTATACGTGGGGTGTGTGTGGGTTTGATACAAAAATTTTCGAGGTTTTTTTTTTTTTGTGAAATTTTATACGTGAAAAAATACGTGAAATCGTGAAATTTTCGAGTGAAATTTAGAAAAAATCATCAAAAGATCAAAACCTCTAATAAAGTTACGGAAATAGCATTTCTTATGTAATTTTTCATTTGAAAACGATTAACATAAATTTTTGAACGCTAGCATGAACCGTTCTCGAGATATTGCTCATTTTTCAAAAAAATTATCAAAAATATATATATAAGAAAATAATTTCCTATTGAGAAACATGTTCACTTTTCATATGTAATATCATGTGATAAATTTAGTGACATCATTCTCGTGGATCTAGCTCGTACTATATATGAAAAAATATACTTTGTGTAATACTTTTGTATTTGAACTCCAATAGTCATTTATTTGCTATAAGAATAAATTATTTCTCCTTCCATAACGCTTGGCGAGATTTTGGCGACGAATTTGGCGAAATGTCGCCAACTTTGCGACTTTTTAAAATGTTAACAAATCAAAGAAACTCTCTCCAAATGAATAAAAATGAAGCTAAATCAATAAAAATAACGACTATTTGACGAAAATGCAATATCTTGGAAAAAATATAAGTATATACCATAAGAAATACCTATTTTCTTTTTATTGTAAAAGTAGTAAATACATTGCATCATATAAAGAAATTCCTGTGCTGCCCATATCAGATTTGTTTAATTAAAGTCAAATTTAACAGAATGAAATAATGCGAGACAAACAGTTAATAAGTTCATAAGAGAAATTAGATTTAGCGTAGTCTGGCAGGCTCATGCTGAAAAATTATATCATATTTGCATCAATACAAATATTTTATATTGAGTTAAATTTGAAGTAAGAAATTGGAAAAATAAAACCGTGTTTTGTGTCAATTACCATTTCAAAAGGGTCCGAAATGAGTTCAACAGATCTTAAAATTTGTCGAAGCTTTTTAATATATTTATTTTTCGAAAGCAAAATAAATTATACATTTTGTTATACAAGTAAGTAATTATATGCATATATACAGATCAAGAATTAAAGATGTTTATGTTAGTTACCCTTAATCAGTTGCCGAAAACTAACTCAGCAGTAAAATAATATAGTAGTGCATATAAGATATTGCACTGTGGTCAGAAATAAAGACACGGTCATGGAATATCAAAATCTGGGACAAAAGTCCTCATTTCCCATCGATAAGAAATCACTCGGAAAATCTACTTATTTGTTTTTTCAAGTAGAACTCTGTGGTATTCTGTACGTGAATATATTTCAATTAATTTTCAATCAATGGGAGTTAAGTAATAAATACATTTCTTTGAAGCGGATGCTGAACAGCGATAATTTTTAATTTCTCCTGCTACAGCTTTTCACAAATTTTTTTCGAAATTTTAGTATTCCGTGAAAAGAGAATAGGCAAGAGTTTTTCATCAAAATATAAAAATCTAATACTGTGAATAAAAGTATTTGATATTTAATGAAAGTGCATTTACTATATTTTAGAAGAGACTATGTCTGGAAAACATTTGGACAAGTGCTTTGCACAAACTAGTGACTTTTAATTCAATTATTAAGAAATACTGGAGAGCTAGCTCTCTGTCTAAAGGCCCATTGGTCAAACGACCGGCATTTGCAACAGTTTTTGACATTCAAAACACATTTTATTTCACAAACGTGTTGGCCAATGGAAAATGGAGAGAACATAAAAGAAAAAGAACGTCGGTTAAACAACTAAAGTGTGAGAAGATGGCAAGCACGTCAAAGTTAAGAATCTTTTAAAAAAATTGAAAAGTAGAGGCAAAAACGCATAGACTGCAAATTAAGAGGGGATCTCTACAGACATCTTAAATCCATCCCCAAATTAATGAAAATCGCGCCAAATGCGAAGTAATGGTTTGCTAATTTTGAATTCCGTGTGACGGACATACCTTTTACTTTTAAATAAATAATACACAACTTGTTTGTCAGAAGTTTGGCCTTGAGCCTTGTTTATCGTCAAGGCATAAGTTAATTGGGCAGGAAACTGGCGACAAAACAGTATAGATGGTAATGTCGCAGAATTCCTTTTCATTCTTAATGAATAATTATTATACATATGATACAATTTGAAATGTAATTAATAACTTACCAAAAATCCAACTTCTACAAAGCATGGGAAAATATATAGTTACGATTTTTTGAATGTGTAGCATTGTAGTAAATTCATAATTTTTGAATTTTACAAACAGACATAAAGTTTAGCTAGCATTGTTGTTGTGAACAAATAGAGCATTTCTCAATCATTATTGTCATGGACAATTACGTTTCATTGTTGAAAACGCTGTTGCCATTTAAAAAAAAACAATTATTTAAATAAAGATCTGAACTACCTGTATTTATGTATTTTGAATAGTTAAAAATCACAATATTACTTATTTGTATTTTATGTACTTATTGTATTTTATGTGACCTATGACAGCCTATGTCTGCAAAACATTTGGACAAGTACCCTGCACTAGTGAATTTTAATTCAATCATTGAGAAATGTTAGAGAGCTAGCTCTCTGTCTAATGGCCTATTGGCCAAACGACCGGTATTTGAAAACACCTTTAATTTGGTGTGAATCGGAAGAAAAGAAAGATAAAAATACATTATTGTTGAAACAAATACGTGATCTAGAAAAAATAGGCTCACACAGAAGACTTTCACGGTATATATTCAACGTAGGTGAGTTCTCTGCTTAAAATCACGATTTCAGTCCCTCTTTCACGGCCAAAATAAAAAATTCCAATCGCCATTAATGCCGTTGAATATCTGCAAATTATATTCTTTACAAGTACATCGAAACAGTAGTTTAAACAGACAGTTCAACATTTTTCTTGGATAAACTTTGTGCAAAAAATTAATCAAATTGAAATTTTTAGCCAAACGAAGATTAAAAAAATATATAGTACATATTCTTGTTCATAATCCATGATTTAGAAAAGAACTTATGCTATGTATTCTGATAGACATGTTGCTATATGAAAAATTCTTTATTCAAGCCGCACAAAATTCAACTTTCCTTCGGAAAGGAAAATACGTGTTTCGTAAGCATTTTCTCATATTGTTGTTGTAAGGTAACTGTTTGGTGTAAGGTAACTGTTTGGACGGTCGGTAAGTGTCGCCCAATTTAGACCGGAACCCAGTGGAGGACGCATCCACAGGGCCCGTACTCTCCTTCCCCTACCACCAACCTATCGGCTAACCACTGGGCTACCGTCCATGAAGATCTTGGGGGGCAACCTTCCTGAGCAACAAGTGTTTAGACACTAATGAAGAAGTGAAAACGATCGTGAGTAACTGGCTATCATCACAGGCGGCAGAGTTCTATGATGACGGTATCCAAAAACTGGTATATCATTCCGATAAATCAAGGAAATTGTGTAGAAAAATAAAGAATTGAATGTAAATTCAGAAAGTAAATGCTTTTTTTGAAATAAATAAACTTACGTAGTTTTTATTGCAAAACGGACCTTACTTAATATAGTAACCCTTGTATGTTTCAATGCAGATTTTTTCCAACACACAGTCTGGCACAGTTTTTGCCGCCAATTTTAGCCCTTTATTGCTATCATAATTTGTTGGTAATGAATCATCCGGAATTGGTTTGTACGACCCATAAGTGTATATTTTATCAATAAATATCCAGTTGGGCTTTTTAACTTTCCTTATATACATAATGTATAAGGAAATTATTGTGACGGGGTCGAAAATTCGAATTCGAGTTTTCGACGGGAGAGCACGTTTCAAGCATGCCTGATCACGAATCAAACATTTTTGAAGTGATGTCTGTGAGTGTGTGTGTGTGTGTGTGTGTGTCTGAAAGTATGTGTGTGTCAGTGAGTCTCTGGAGACGATAACTGACGAACGAATGGACCGATTCAAACGAAATTTGGTACAAAAATCACAATCAATAAACATTGGAAGCCTATTGTTTTTATACGCAATCGAATGTTCAGAACCCCCCTAAATTTTCGAGTGAAATTTTGAAAAAATCGTCAAAAAATCAGAGACGCTAATAAAGTTACGCAAATAGATATTTCTTGTGTTTTACATTATAAAACGATTGACATAAATTTTAGAACGCTAACATGAACCGTTCTCGAGATATTGCACATTTTTCAAAAAAATCATCAAAATGTCATATAAATTGAAGAAAAAATATATCCTATTGAGAAACATGTTCACTTTTCATATGTAATACCATGCCATAAATTTGATGACATCGTTCTCGTGGATATAGCATGTTCCATTTATGAAAAAAAATACTTTGAGTAATACTTTTGTATTTGAACGCCAATAGTCATTTATCTGTTGTAAGAATGACTTATTTCTCCGTCCATAAGGTTTGGCGAGATTTTGGCGAATAATTTGGTGGAATGTCGCCAACTTGGCGATATTTTTAATTGTTACCACATTAACAAAAATGTCGCCAAATGTATAAAAATGTCGCTAAATCAATGAAAATGACGACTAATTGCAGAAAATTCAATATCTAATATAAGTATCTACTATAGCAATAACATTTTTTTTAACTATAAAAGTAGTAAATTCATTGTATTATATAAGGAAAGTCAAGTGTTGCCTACATCAGATTTTTAATTGAAAAACTACTTAATATATTTTACTGAAATTTTTTTTATATATTTTATGGGATAATGTGAATATTTCATAAACATTTCGAAGCAATTTGTGAATTTTAAATTTGCTTAAAAAATGTTTGAAAAATTAGGTCCCATAGGGTTCAATGTATTGCATTTTTTCAACCCGGGTTCAATAAAAACTAATTGGGTGATATTATTTATTTATATTCCCATAGGTCCCACAGACCGTCTGAAAAACATACTAAAATTTCATTTTGATTAAGTCATTTTAACGGCAGTTATCGTGCTAACGGACAGACAGACAGACAGACAGACAGAATGAAAATCATTCAAAAAAAATTTTTTTTTTTTTTGGGGGGGGGGGTCTTCCGAAAGTTTGATCTTGTTTAAAATTAACAGGCTTCCAGTATTTATGGATTATAATACTCGTACTAAATTACGTTCGAAACACTTCCAATTCATTCGTTCGTGATATATCGCATACACACACACATACACACACGCATACAGAGAGAGCGAGACACGCACAAACGCACAGACATCATCTCAAAAACGTTTGATTCGAGTTTAGGGATGCTTGAAACGTTTTCTTCCGCCAAAAACTCGAATTCGAATTTTTGACTCCGTTACATCATTTCTCCAAAACATTATACGTATGTAGAAAAAGTAAAAACCGGATGTCGGTAGCACATGGCTTTCTTTGCATTATGCAATGATCTGCTTTATTTCACAGCAAAATAGTCATGTATATGTTCTACGGCACAGTGTTTTTGGCGTTGGATTGTGTATTAAAATTGGGCGCTTTTATTGATGGCAACATATAATACTAATTCGAAGCGCTAAATTAATTTATATTTCGCGAAAATATGTTAGGATAATTAACAACTATTAGAAAATTTTCCAGCCTCATCTAAACAATGCAGTCTATATATTAAACGTTTTAAAGAATGATAAATTAATATTACTTTCTTTACACACACACACACACACTGCATATCAAAATATATGCAAACGGCAGTGAATCTGACATAACTTGAAAAATTCTGCTTGGATTGACTCAAAATTTCACAAGAAGGTAGTCAATCGAGTAATATATTCATAAGTATAATAATAAAAAGGAAGAGAATACATTTAGGTATATTTTTAGCCTGTAAGTATTTACATCACTCTTTGTACATTCGGAAAAAGATTAATGTGCTATACACACAAACCACATAAGCCTCAATATCAAAGGATACCACTACTGAATTTCACACAAGATTCCCCTCCATGATTCATCCTTTCAATCACGTGATCCAGAACATCAGAGGGATATAACTGCAATTCCTGTATAGAAGGGCAGTTTTCAGCTTTTGGAAAGGAGTTGGAGGGGGTAGAGTTGGGCAGAGCAACCCTTCCATGAGTATCACAAAGATTTGCTAAGGAATTGAGGTTGGGAGAATCCGCTGGTAACTGCATATGAGTAATACTTTCGGCTCATCAACTCTACTTTATCTGGATGAGCATTACCGTCCAAAAAGAAGTGGACTCACTGCTGCAGTGTAGTCTCACGAAGGGTTCAAGATCTTGATTCCTATACTTTTCCGCAGTCACAGTATCCCCCAAAATACAGCCTATACCAACACAGTACCACTACTAAAGCCGTGATGTTCAACGATGTTATTGGGCTGCTAGCGTGTTCCTTATTCTCTCCAGACCCCTACACGTTTATTGTCTGAATCTAGGACAAATCGTGTCTCATTTGATTATTGCGCTTCTGTTCGAATCGTATACTGACAACAACACTTTTAACCGTACTTTTCTGTCCTTAGCGCTCAGAGGGACACAAACTCGTTGTACTCGGGCTTAGAGCCCTTTGAATATGTAGCATTTGCCTTATAGTACTGTCGGATATCGGCATTCCTATTGCTGTGGTAGCCACGAGTAACAAAATAAATATTTTTGACCGCTTAAAAATAATTATTTTACCAACATAAATATTCGATGGTACAATATAACTCATGTGTTTAGGACAGGATTATTTTTCAAAAAATAAACTTTAGATCTTTTGTAATATCAACCCAAAGCAATAATTTAAAATCGGAAGACAAATAAAATTACAAGAAACATGTGATATAAATAAATAACTGCTACGCAGTGAAGTCTGTTTCAAATTATTATTTATTTTTATTTAAACCGTTTTCAATGCAATCCATTTTTATCTCTCAAGCCATCAAAATTAATATTAAGATGGGACATAAAAATAGTTATATAAATTTTGATAAGAATGGATGATGTTCTTGAATAACGAAGATAAACGTCTCCAAAATACGTCTTTGAACGTATCTAAAAACTTTATATAATAGCCGAGCAAAACTTTGTCATTTGTTTGAGTGACAAATATAATTTTTCATGTCGTGTATCGTATGACTATATAAGATATTGTCAAGGATTGTAGCCAGTATTTATGATGCAATATATATAGGGTTCATGCCTAATATTCATACAATCCGCTAAAAGGGGCGTTTGCAAAGATTTTAAAGATTATAAAAAGTTAATCTTTATGTTTGGCAACACTGTTTTTTCACTTTATGACTGGTAAGAATCTGGTTGTCGTCCATCTTTGCACGTGTAAGTTTGCTTTTTATATTTTTAGAAATTTTTCTTACATTCCCCAACATTTATCCTTTTTCCTCCTTCCTCCTATGACCATTTTGTTTAAAGTAACAAGGCCATTCAATGAAAGGTATATATATAGAAGGTAATGTGTTGTATACACCTCCTGAAGATTTTACGATTTCATTGCCTTCTATCCATTGTTATTCATCCTCATACAGATTCTTTTATGTTTTCACTTTGCTGACATGCATTCTCTTGTATTCTATTCAGAAATCAAATTTTGCATTTTTATGAAATGATCTGATAACTAAGATAAATCATCCCTCTTTTAGCTGATTATTTTTAACATTTTACAACATTTTAGAAAAGAGTTTATGACGTTGTTCATTCTGTCTGTCTGTCCGTTCGCACGATAACTGCCGTAAAAAACTTTATCAAAATAAAATGTTAGTATGTTGTTGAGACGGTCTGTGAGACATATGGGATTGTAAATGAATAATATCTCCCAATTAGTTTTGGATTGAACCCGGGTTGAAAAGAGTGAAATACATTGAACCCTATGGGACATAATTTTTCAAACATTTTTGAAGCGAATTTAAAATTCACAAATTGTTTCGAAAATTTTACGTAATATTCAATTTCCATAAAATATATAAAAAGAAATTCAGTAAAATATATTTGGTGGTTTTTAAAATAAAAATTAAAATAATAATTGCACCCATATTTTATGAAGAGATAGATCCCTTGACCCACTTCAAAATAAAATATAGCATCCATCTTTTTGGTGGTTTTTAAAATAAAAATTAAAATAATAATTGTACCCATATTTCATGAAGAGATAGATCCCTTGACCCACTTCAAAATAAAATATGGCATCCATCTTTTTGGTGGTTTTTAAAATAAAAATTAAAATTATAATTGCACCCATATTTTATGAAGAGATAGATCCCTTGACTCACTTCAAAATAAAATATGGCATCCATCTTTTTGGTGGTTTTTAAAATAAAAATTAAAATAATAATTGCACCCATATTTTATGAAGAGATAGATCCCTTGACCCACTTCAAAATAAAATATGGCATCCATCTTTATGGTGGTTTTTAAAATAAAAATTAAAATAATAATTTCACCCATATTTTATGAAGAGATAGATCCCTTGACAAACTTCAAAATAAAATATGTCATCCATCTTTTTGGTGGTTTTTAAAATAAAAATTAAAATAATAATTGCACCCATATTTTATGAAGAGATAGATCCCTTGACCCACTTCAAAATAAAATATGTCATCCATATTTTTGGTGGTTTTTAAAATAAAAATTAAAATAATAATTGCACCCATATTTTATGAAGAGATACATCCCTTGACCCACTTCAAAATAAAATATGTCATCCATCTTTTTGGTGGTTTTTAAAATAAAAATTAAAATAATAATTGCACCCATATTTTATGAAGAGATAGATCCCTTGACCCACTTCAAAATAAAATATGTCATCCATCTTTTTGGTGGTTTTTAAAATAAAAATTAAAATAATAATTGCGCCCATATTTTATGAAGAGATAGATCCCTTGACCCACTTCAAAATAAAATATGTCATCCATCTTTTTGGTGGTTTTTAAAATAAAAATTAAAATAATAATTGCACCCATATTTTATGAAGAGATAGATCCCTTGACCCACTTCAAAATAAAATATGTCATCCATCTTTTTCGTGGTTTTTAAAATAAAAATTAAAATAATAATTGTACCCATATTTTATGAAGAGATAGATCCCTTGACCCACTTCAAAATAAAATATGTCTTCCATCTTTTTGGTGGTTTTTAAAATAAAAATTAAAATAATAATTGCACCCATATTTCATGAAGAGATAGATCCCGTGACCCACTTCAAAATAAAATATGTCATCCATCTTTTTGGTGGTTTTTAAAATAAAAATTAAAATTATAATTGCACCCATATTTTATGAAGAGATAGATCCCTTGACCCACTTCAAAATAAAATATGTCATCCATCTTTTTGGTGGTTTTTAAAATAAAAATTAAAATAATAATTGCACCCATATTTTATGAAGAGATAGATCCCTTGACCCACTTCAAAATAAAATATGTCATCCATCTTTTTGGTGGTTTTTAAAATAAAAATTAAAATAATAATTGCACCCATATTTTATGAAGAGATAGATCACTTGACCCACTTCAAAATAAAATATGTCATCCATTTTTTGGTGGTTTTTAAAATAAAAATTAAAGTAATAATTGCACCCATATTTTATGAAGGGATAGATCCCTTGACCCACTTCAAAATAAAATATAGCATCCATCTTTTTGGTGGTTTTTAAAATAAAAATTAAAATAATAATTGCACCCATATTTTATGAAGAGATAGATCCCTTGACCCACTTCAAAATAAAATATAGCATCCATCTTTTTGGTGGTTTTTAAAATAAAAATTAAAATAATAATTGCACCCATATTTTATGAAGAGATAGATCCCTTGACCCACTTCAAAATAAAATATAGCATCCATCTTTTTGGTGGTTTTTAAAATAAAAATTAAAATAGTAATTGCACCCATATTTTATGAAGAGATAGATCCCTTGACCCACTTCAAAATAAAATATGTCATCCATCTTTTTGGTGGTTCTTAAAATAAAAATTAAAATAATAATTGCACCCATATTTTATGAAGAGATAGATCCCTTGACCCACTTCAAAATAAAATATGTCATCCATCTTTTTGGTGGTTTTTAAAATAAAAATTAAAATAATAATTGCACCCATATTTTATGAAGAGATAGATCCCTTGACCCACTTCAAAATAAAATATGTCATCCATCTTTTTGGTGGTTTTTAAAATAAAAATTAAAATAATAATTGCACCCATATTTTATGAAGAGATAGATCCCTTGACCCACTTCAAAATAAAATATAGCATCCATCTTTTTGGTGGTTTTTAAAATAAAAATTAAAATAGTAATTGCACCCATATTTTATGAAGAGATAGATCCCTTGACCCACTTCAAAATAAAATATAGCATCCATCTTTTTGGTGGTTCTTAAAATAAAAATTAAAATAATAATTGCACCCATATTTTATGAAGAGATAGATCCCTTGACCCACTTCAAAATAAAATATGTCATCCATCTTTTTCCCTAGTTGTTGTTGTTGTTGAAACCCAGACCGTCCGACCTACCAGAAAGGTGTAAGGTAACTGTTTAGACGGTCGGGAAGTGCCACCCAATTTAGACCGGAACCCAGTGGGGGAGGCATCCACAGGGACCGTACCCTCCTTCCCCTACCACCAACCTCTCGGAAGGACTTTCGGACCCACATGTTTAACGTGATCGTACTCCGCATGAACACGGCGGCAGTTTTGGCAGTGGCTGGAATCGAACTCGGGGCTACCGAGTGCAACTCCAGCGCGCTAACTAATGGGCTACCGCGCCCATCTTTTTCCCTAGTGTAAAATTCGTGATATTTTAAGTTCTTTCAAATTTATATTTATATTTAGTATTGGATCTTTCTTAAAACCGCTTTATTTTTACATATTTTCTGTGCATCTATATTCTTTGCCAACGCAATTATAATATTTTTGAGTTTAAATGATCATCAAACTTTGATTATTTCTACAGCGAAGCCTAATTTTAATGGATTCAGAATGTAAATAAGTGATTGTAAAATGAGTTGTATAAGACTTGTAGAATTATTTTAATGCAAAATTATTTAGCTCTGGAGTCTGGAATAAAAGTGATATGAATGAAATATTTATTTCTTTGACATAGAGAGCCAGATGATTTTTATTTCTATGACGTCATTTTGAATAAGATTCATTTTTTTTCGATGAAGTTTTAAGTTTTCAAATATAATAATTTATTGTAACACTGTGATAATTTAAAATATATCATTGCTGAATGTGTCGTATTTCAGAGATGTTTAAATAAAATTGCATTTTAATTGGAAAGTGTTTCATAATCAATGCGTTATGCGTGATTGATCTTTCTTGTTCATATTTCATTTTATTACCTACGAATAACAGTTAATTTTATATTTCTTTCAGACACGTGTTCTGAAAAACCCGTTTTAACATTGCATTCGTATATATTTTTTTTTTAATTTTTCTTGAAACGAGCAGATTCACGGAGAAGGTACAAAAACAATTTCTCAATGTTCGAACATTTGAGCTCCAGACTAGATTGCATTTCCGAATATCAGTAAGAACATTTTCCTGTACTGTACATCTCTATCACTTTTCTATTTCATATTTTAATTTCCAAACGCGAATCGATCGAAATTAAGCAGTTCGAATGTGGAAAAGGAGTTTTCTTCCTTGTCAACACTTTTCTGCTAATAGTTGTTCTTACCTCACATAACATGTATGCTTGGAAAGCTCAGATTATTATACAAGAAGCGATTTATATTCAAAACGCTTTTTAGAAACCAATTCAAATTTGATGTTATTTAGTTTTGGACAATTTATTTGCTGCTGGTCCCTTTCAATCGGAATAAAAAATACTTAATAACAATAAGTGGAATATCCCAGCGAATTTTTCATTAAAATACACCGGGTAATTTTTTTCGTCCTAGTTAAAAAAGAAAAAAACTTTACTAAATAACATTTTTAACATTTTACAACATAGTTGAAAAGTGTTTATGATTTTGTTCATTCATTCTGTCTGTCTGTCCGTTCGCACGATAACTGCCGTAAAAATGGCTTTATCAAAATGAAATTTTTGTATATTATTCAGACGGTCTGTGGGACCTATGAGAATATAAATGAATAATACCACCCAATTAGTTTTAGACTGAACCCGGGTTGAAAAAATGATGGCGAGAAATGGTTAGAATTGCCACTGATGTAGAAAGCGTAGATATAATTGCCACCGCTGTAAAGACAGCGAATTCAGCTGCCCCTGATGTAGATAGAGTGGATAGAATTGCCATAGATGAAGGACTTCCGAAAGCGCTCTATCATTTTTGTAACTTCATGCACGTTTTTACTGGTGTTTTATTAAAAAAAATTACTAAATTCGCTGTACATATTTTAAAAATATTTTAGTCGTGTTTCCATATTTATTGAATTCTCTGTTTGATAATATTTATTTTTCAAAGTTCACTTTACTTTCATAAACAACCGTTGAAGTGACATTTCTTTCGGGAAATTTGGTGAAACATCTCGTATGAAGAAATGCAGAACAGCCAGTGGCGTCGAATGGGGGAAGATATGGGATCCAATTCGAACCCATTGAATTTCGCAGAAGTGATATTTGGAGAAATCGGAAGCAAAATATTTGGTGACCAAAAACTCCTCCCAAAATTTTTTTCTGGCAGCGCTACTGAGTACCATCTTCATCCCAAATATTTATTTTTTTTAATGAAAAATAAATATATTTGATTCCGATAAATATATAATTGATTCTAAATACAATTGATGCACGCAGTAACTACTGTCGAACCAGTTGTAGAAGCCATTTCAACACTTTCTAGAAAGAGACTGAAAAATCATCCGTTCCAGGTGACATGTTCTAAGTAGCAACTAATACATCACAACTCTTATTTTTCCATCCTTCTACACGTCATTTTCAAGATGTTTTTTTAATACTTAACGCTAGGAGAAAGAAAAATCAGTTTAAGAGTAAGAATTTTATGATGTTTTGCATGTATAATACATCAAACTATAATTTTCTCATTTGTCAAGATTTCTTTTGAACTCGTGGCAGTTGTTTTTTCTTTCAACTTGTGATGTTTTCAGCGTTGCGTTTTACTGAATAAGACAGTGGGAGAACGATTGGGTTGAATTTATTTTATGTTAAATTCCTTTAAAGTACATGCAAACAAGAAATGTCAATCCATTTTTCGAATTTAAACATTTGTACACATATTAATTTTTCGAGTCTGATAAAATGTGCTTCTTCTCAAACATAGATAGAAAGACAGTCGTATCAGTGTTTCAAGTTGATTGCTAACTATTCGGACGGCTGGTTAGATTTCCCATTGTGGCCGTTAAAACTGCTTTCGTTACAAATGTGGCTATAATTTCAATTGTTTAAACACAGGGTATGTAAGCAAGTTCTAAAACACCCCGGTAACTCAATGAAAAAATTGCCATGAGTGTAAATGTTAGGTCAGTATATAGTTAGTAAACATGCCGGTTGAATATAAGTGATTGCAGCGTCGTCTATTGAAGAATTTAAAAAAATTAGGGTACCGAATTCGGCAAAGCGAGATAGACGAAATCAGTCTATTTTAGATACGCAGAGCATTGGCTAAGGACTAAGAATCAACTCTAAAACTGTCAGAGAAGAAAAACATCGAAAGAGACACTAAAACGAGAAGGCACTAAAACTGTCAGACAATAATGGACTTTTCCAATAGACTTAAATTTATTTTATATTTTTCCATTCATAATTCATTAAGTTAATTGCGCAAAATAACACGGATAATTATTTGAAATTACACTAAATTTGCTGTTTTGATTCAATTTTTTTTAATGTTGGCGATGGACGTACTTCTAAAGGCGAAGCCGTAAAAAAAAAACCTAAAATATCTTGGTGACCGCCTACAAGCATTGTAGATGCCACAGTGTTACAAACCATGACAGTACGACTTCTTGACAGACAGTTATTGATTTTTATTTACGCTTTTCACCGTTTTGTGAGGTCAGGATAATATTTTTGTTATCATTTTCTTAATTTGGATTTTTAATATGATTTTTTTGTACACTAACAGCCTATTATAGCTGACGGACCCATTATATTGACGGAGACTATTATAATGACGGACCAATCAGGAGCCTCCCAGGTTGCGGATTTTCTACATTGGAATATGTAGAATCAATGTTTAGATCACATCGACCAGTCTAGTAATTTTCCTTCCCAGGAACTGCGTTTGGTGAAAAGTGGTCGAGAAGTTCGTAGCAGAATCTACCAAGATATGGCTAGTCAATGACGTAGAAGGCTGAGCTGTAAAGAGTACGTGTGTGTTTAGAGGCGGATGTGTCCTGTTGAAAGGCTTGTCTGGTGTTATTTATTAAGGGTCTCGAGGGATGGGGTGGGACAAGTTCGGATAGTGTAATTTATGTGTAGTTTAGGTGTGTGTTCTATGGTATAAGTAAAATTTTGAATGCAAAATTTGGACGATAATAGAATTTTTTCCACTTTGGGGTTCTGCAATTAAGTTCAATTTCAAAAGGGTTCCGCGACCAAAAAGGTTTGAAAAACACTGGTATAAGTCGTACCTAATTTTGTTTCTTCATATCAAAAGAGAAGCCTTGTATGATCCCTTTATAAGTACTTTTTGGCTTCTTACTAGCTGTATGTGAATACTTGGCAGTTTGGAGTTTCATTATATATTTATTTATTCCAGGATCGCGTTTTTGACTTGAGATATTTTAGGTTTTGAAATATTTGAATAGCCTAAAATGACAGTACTTTAATGTTTCTGATATCGATTCCTACTAATTAGCTAATACTCTATAATTGTGTAATTCATATTTTGCTTCTATCTCGCTGTTTTACCGTGTTCGTTATGCTAACTTTTTAAATTCACCGCTAGGGGCCCTAGTTATTTACTTTTTTTCCTAAGTGGGTGTATCGTTGTTGTTAACTAAATGACCTCCTGTTTCAGCGGAGCCAATTCAGGACCAGTGATGCAGGAAAGAATGAAGAAAGACACAAGACGAGAGAACAAAGTTTATTACAAGAAAGCATCACTGGCGAACGTCGGAGTGGGTGCAGCTTTACATTTTGACGAGGATTCAGAAGGCGGAAGACTGACTTTATCCTCAAGAAACATCCATACCTTATTCGGGATTCGAACCCGAGCCCACAAGGCAGCAGCCGAAGACGCTACCCACTTCACCGCCTGGGTGCGGGTGTGTCGTAAAAGTGTTGATTGTTTCCGAGAATTCGCGGTTTGGATCGGAAGAATTTTCCCTCTTGAAAAGGTTTCTGTTTCCTGCAGGTTATTTCAGGAAAAGCGAATGTAAGAGAAAGTGTAGAAAGTGGGAAAGAATCAATAAATTCCAGTTATTCTGCTTTAAGAGTGCTAGTTGTACTTGGGTCACTATCAGACCTCCGACATCTTTACCCTAAGCTACATAGGACACGCCCGGGTCACTAATGTAGCAAGAAAGTAAAATCACCAACTTGGCTGTGTCTGAATTTGATTCTGGGGACAAAGCGTGGCAGGTCAGTATCATAGCGTTGTGCTAAAGACGTCTCCAGTTCAAGGAATTTAATAACGCCTTATGAGCGTTCGCAACACGAAGTTTTAGGTTCTGGAAATGTAGACGGTCCATATGTAATTGCTGACCTATACGCCAAATTTTAAAAATTCTGAAATATGTATTTAGATGCATCTGATTAATGCTATTTTATATCATAATAGCCAATTTAATTATTTTAAATATGCATATATGTACATTTTTGCATACTGCGATCACAGGAATACTGGAAATAAAAATAATTGTGTACCCCATGTCCTTGACAGTTAGCCTATTACCATATTTTAAAACCCAGATGATTTGACTTACCGGCAAAATGCTAGTGCTTACCATGAAACAAAAAAAATAAATGAAAAGAAACATTGTATATTTTTAATGAGTTTAGCTGATTAATTGAAATTTCAGAAACAGCTTCAGAAAATCTTTTTATGATTTATTAGAAAAGTCAGCAAAACATGGTTTTCTTGGGAAATAAATGTCTGAAATAGTTTGATTTTTTCCGTTCTTTGTTCGTTACAACAGGTGCTTTATTAAAAAAATATTTCAGCTTTCAATCCGTTTCAGCGTTGTGCTTGTTCCGTTTCACCCAGTGGAAATAACACAAGTTACCTATATTTTTAGACGGGCCTTAAGTATTCTCTTCTTATTACAGTATTCCGTTTCTTGCAGGTTCCGTTTTAAATAGGTTTGATTGTATTGATACAAATCAGCGAAATGCATCCAAATATTTAAAATAATTTTAAATGTTTTTAAGAAAAATATCTCTTCATGTGAAACAAAATGTGCTCGATTCTTTTATCCGCAATAACCTTCGAATCAGTTATTAAGAGCTATTTTAACACTTTCGAGAAAAAGTCTGAAAAATTATTCCTTCGAGCGGACATGCTCAATGTAGCGAGCAATACATCATATCTCTTATTTCTCTTCTCTACGCGTCATTTTCAAGATTGTTTTTTATGCATAATGCTAGGAGAAAGAAAAAAATCAGACTACGAGTAAGTTTTATGGTGTTTTGCATGTATAATTCATCATGCTATAATTTTCCCATTTGTCAAGATTTGTTTCGAAGTTGCGGTGTTTTTTTTTCAATTCCTGATACTTTTTGGAGTTGCGTTTCTTTTTGGGCCAGTAGCTCATGTATTGGTTTGGAATTTTTTTTTATGTTATATGGCTTTTAAGAGTTTATGTAAAAAGAAGCAAAATCATTGAATTCTTCGAATTAATTTATAAGGTCGCAAATATAAAGCCCCAAAAAGAGCACACCAATAACTTTGCAAAGAAAGGGCCATGAGTGGACAAGTTAGGTCTGTCTACATTCAAGAACCATGCCCGATCAAATAAAAGTGATTGCAGCGTCACTAACGGAAAATTAATTTCAAAAGTTAGGATGATGGACTTGGAAACAAAGGGAGATAGACGAAAAAAGCTAATTATAAAATTGTAGAGTGTATTAAGTAGGTATTGACAATAAAACTGTTACAGAATACATTTTTTTGCACAATATGATTTATTGCTCTTAAGAATTAGTCTCATATAGGATAGTAATAACAACACGTATAGAGAGCTAGTGAATAGCCTGCTTAAAATGTTCTCCGCGAGTGACAATTCACATATGATTTCCAGAAAGACTTGTGACCGCGTGTTTTGGTGAGCAATGTAGGTGTCATCATGTTAGAGGCCCTGATGATACAGGTTTTTGATAGGTATTTATTGCCTTCCACATACGTGTTTCGTTCACTCCTGATATTGATTCCTTCTAACTAGATAATGCAACAGGTTTATAATTGCGTTTCTCATCGATCTCGGTTTGTTGTCGAGTTTGTTATTCCAACTTTTTAAATTCTCGTTCAGTTGCACTGTAAGTACATTTATTATATTGTTCGTTCCAAACCATCAGACCTATCCGAAAGTGCAAGGTATCTGTTGGGACGGCCGAGACATTGCCACCCAATTTAGAACATTACCCTGTTTAGGGGTGGCATCTACAGGAACAGGGAACAGTGCCCTTACCGCTAACCTCTAGGCTTTTATTATATTATATTTTATTTTATTTTATTGGGCATGGCCACTTTACTATAGATCAGGGATTCTTAACATCAGAGTAACGACCCAAGGCCATAACGATCGCCATGGCTTTTGAGATGAGTCACTACACCACAGCTGTCATAGCAAAACACAAAGACATCGCTAGTCACCAAGACAAACTTATTGATGGAAACTTATCGACGAATTTATTGGCGAACTTATTCCAGAAAGATGAAATTTTGCGCCATAGTTTTCGAACAGAGTCTCGTCTTAGATTTAATTGAAAAAAGAAATGCCTAAATGTTAGGGAGCGAAGTTACGAAAGTATTATTACCTTTCTCGACTACGTATTCATATGAAGCTGACTGTTTTGCGCTTAATGTAATGAGAACTGTAAAGATTTCTACTCTGGGGATGCTATTGTTAAGTAACCTTTACGTATCTATTCCTAAAATCATATCTTTGATTTACTAGTGTACTCACTTCAATCTTAAATCCACTGAGTAGAGTTCCATTAATGATCTACAACATTAACAAACACATGCTTTATTCCAGCTAACTTCGCTGAAAATTCAAAAGTACAATTACATACACAGAATATTTACAAGCTAGCACTATCATATCTATACAGAGACTACACCTTAACATTTCGTTACTGAATTTAACTAGGACTACTAATCAACTATTAAACCATATATATCTATACTCACAATCTTGTAGAGACCATCACTTCGCTGCGTACTTCCATTAATGAAGAGACCACCATCACACCCACATACTCTCGTATAAAGATAACAGCTGAAGCTGGCGACGGCGATTCACACTTGCATCTTTCTCGGATACCAATATGAATGAAAACTCGATATAAATTCCTTCTGCCTAACGTTTGCCTCTTTTATAGTCCTGGCAAATCGTGAGTACGGGATTCTCGAAAACAGAGTTGAGGCGTTTCGCACATAAATTAACACAATGAAAAGTAAAATCAGCATACAATAATAGAATCCTCAAAAAACTAATATTGGAAGTCGAATACAATAAGAAAATAAGTGAATTTCCATAAGGCCTAAATACAAGGCCACAGGTCGCGTGCAAAGTCGAGGATTCCACTGAATAACTATATCCATTTAATTCAATATTTTGTTTTTAAAATTGAAGTCTTTATAAATATTAAAAAGTTTTTGCTGTAATTAAGCACAAGGGATGTTTTTCTAATTGCCTATTGACGAGGGGACCGAACTTAATTTTGCTGGATTTTGTTTTCTTTTTCGCAGTGGAAAAAAAAATCTGATGTGGGCAGCTCATGACTTTCCCTGCAGACTCACATTCGCTTTTTCATTATTTCTTTAATAATTCTTTAAATTGAGTTTAATTGCACAAAATAACACTGGATTTGCACTTTTACTTCATTTTTTTGTTTTCATTTGGTAATTGGACAATTTTTCAAAGGCGGTGCAACAAAAATGCGAAAAAACTCAAATATCTCGAGAACGGTTAGTCCTGGAGTAATGGAGTTTGTCTTATTTCTTTTTCTCGTCAAAATTTACGTATAACACAAGCATTAAATGAATACATTTGAGTATACGTAGTCTTGTATTTTTTAATTTGACAATTTTCACGTGCCATTTCGTAAACCAAGACAGTATTTCTTTTCCGAATCTTACCAAAATATAATCAGCTCCAGGGTATTTGATAAGTGACTCATCTACCAAATTTTGTGAAAATTGGTCAATTAGTTTTTTAGTTAGAGTGGATACATGATATTTTTATCGGGCCATTTCGTAAAAAAAGGCGGTTTCTTTTATATCGGATTGTAGCAAAAACTAATCAGCACCAGGGTCACACACAAGTGTCTTACCTACTAAATTTTATAAAATTAGGTCCACTCGTTTTTGAGTTAGAGTGGATAAATTCATTACACAGCCGCCACATACAGATACGCACACACAGAAGCCGCGTTAAAAGTAATTTTTTTTGCATTCCAGAGCTCCCGAAACGTGTAGATCCGTCGAAAACTCGAGTTGCGATTTTCGTTATGATTACAGTACTCTTCCTTCACATTAGGATGTATTGCAGGGAAAGTAAAAAAATAGAGGGGGTGTAAAGTCTCTTAAAACCTTACCAAAACCCGCATTGGGGACGGCTGAGACTCTACTACAACGCAAAACCTAATTGGGCTATTATTCATATTTTCAACTCTAAGCGCTTTGCATTGTTAAACAAAATAAAATTTATTAGATAAAAGTTCTAGCTTAATTTTTCAAGATTGTTAGTTTTCCCGTCTTTGACAGGTCTAAATACTAGTTTAAGCTTAATTTTTCAAGACTGTTATAAATACTAGTTCAAGCCTAATTTTTCAAGACTATTGACTAAGTTCTAGCTTAATTTTTCAAGACTGTTAGTTTTCCTGTATTTGACAGGTTTAAATATTGGTTCAAGCTTAATTTTTCAAGACTGTTATAAATACTAGTTCAAGCATAATTTTTCAAGACTATTGACTATGTTCTAGCTTAATTTTTCAAGACTGTTAGTTTTCCTATATTTGACATGCTTAAATACTAATTCAAGCTTAATTTATTGAGATGGTTTTAAATACTAGTTCAAGCTTGATTTTCCAAAACCGTTGAATAAGTTCTAGTTTAATTTTTCAAGACTGTTAGTTTTCCTGTCTTTGACAGGCTAAAGTACTAATTCAAGCTTAATTTTCAAGACTGTTGGTCTTCCTGTCTTTGACAAGCTTAAATATTAATTCAAGCTTAATTTTTCAAGACTGTTATAAATACTAGTTCAAGCTTAATTTTTCAAGACTGTTATAAATACTAGTTCAAGCTTAATTTTTCAAGACTGTCGACTAAGTTCTAACTTAAGTTTTTAAGACTGCTAGTTTTCTGTGTTTGACAGGCTTAAATACTAGTTCAAAGATAAACAGCAAATAAGACCCGAATCCCCAAATTTGTTGGAATAAGACTATTTGCTACATTTCATAACAGTTACAAGTTGTCTTCAGATTAAAAATGAAAAAAAACTTGAATTCATCTTTGAAAGTGAACAAGTTAAATAACAATGTCACAAAAAAAATCGTATTCCAAAAAATAAATTGCGAACATTTAGTGCTATCTCTTATGTTATTATATCAAAAAGTATAAAATTCATCAAAGACCCACGAAAAAAATATTCGAATATTACGTCTGTGTCCCGAAGAAAAGCGGCGTTCGAATGGGGAATATATAAATGAAACTTTTTCACGTTCAAACGTTTTAATAATCTTCATATCTTGAGGCGAGAAATGTCCATTAAAATGTTTCAATGGTTGCATAAAAAAAAACTATTACATTTTTTTTTCTTCAGCAATGGAGCTCTGTCTATTGAGTGATATTACGCAAGGTAGCGACGATATTGAGTATAAGGATTTTAAGGGATTTTTTTTTTCTTTTTATAAAAGAGCAAAATGTGAGTATTTACCTGCATTTTGCCATTGCTTCTTACATCGCTTTTTATTGCTTTATTCACGCAATATTTTGCTCTTCAACAGTAAAATTATTTTTAAATTTTAATCATTTTGAAAGGTAATATTTCTAAAAAAAAATAAGATGGGGGTATAGCCAGAGGTGAATTTATCGTAACGGTGGTAGCCTGCAGTGAATAACTTTAAGGGGTAGAGGGTTTTTATTTTTATTCTATCTACAAAGTAGGAAATACGGTTTTTTGACTTTATCTACAAAACGCTTCCTACCATTATAGTATAATGTAAAATGAAAATAAAGAAAGTATTGATATGAGGTATAAAACTGACATTTAAGATTTCAATGGATTTATACATTCGAATCGAACCTCATTACAAATAATAGCATCCATGGACAAGTTTGTTAATTGTATGTGATCTTCAGCATTAGCCAATACATGCAGTGTCAGAAAGCTATTTGCATTACCAGCAGGCTATCTACACTCTTTTGCAAAGAAAAAAAAAGCCTCCCCCCTAAAAATAATCCGACCATCTCGAAATTTCACCTGCAAATTCCTTTATATCAAGTATGCAAATGATTAAATTTGCAAAGCCAATAAGTGTTAATTTAGGTTATAGCGCGTTTTTCTGCTGCACAGCTAGCATACTATAAAACAGGTTAAAATTGTAGACGGTTTATCTTTGCACGTTATCGGCATTGCAGACCCGTGGAGATACAACCAATAATGCCGTTACGACGTTGCCGAAGACCTTATAAGTAATTAGACAAGTTGGAACGTGGTCGTATAAGCGAGATGTGTGAAGCTGGCTAGTCATACCGAGCACTGCTGTGCAAAGGTGATGGCAGCAATGGTTGCTGCCAGGAACTCATCGGCGGAATGAAGGCTCTGGAAGACCAAGGTGCAGGAATGCGAGAAAAGGTCAGATGATTGTGGGACAGGCTCGAATTGGCCCAAGGACATCATTGTCTGACATCCAACGTTCTACAGTCTCTTCAATACCACCCGTGTTACCTTCATGACACGGCGCTTGGCTGAGGTAGGGTTGCGCTCATGGCGGCCTTTAAGATGTCTGCCCATAACCCCACAACTTCGACAGAGCCGTTTGGAGTGATATAGTAGCTGAGCATCATGGCTGCCAGCAGACTGGTATCGCAGTTTTCAGTGATGAATCACGATTCAGTCTTTCAGAAGATGATCATAGGGTACGTGTTTGGAATCGCCAGGGCCAACGTTCCCAATCAGCCATTGTTTTACGCAGGCACACAGCCATTACGCTTGGTGTGGGGTGCTATCTTTTACAGCTGATCGCCCTTAGTCATCCTACGTACAACTTTAACAGCTGAACAATATGTTGATGAAATCCTTCGGCCTTATGCGTTACCCTTCACGGCACGTCATGTTGGGGCCATTTTCCAACACGATAATGCCGCGCCACATATCTGAGGACTATTTAGCATACTGTGGACTGTCACCAGAGCTTTCGCCAATCGAGCATGTATGGGGCATGCTATGCCACCAGATTCGGGCACCCTGAAATGTAGCAGATCTGGAGCAACAATTGAGGAATGCCTGGTAGAATGTATCGCAGGATGATATTAGGAAACTTTATAACTCCTTATCTAGACGTATACAAGCATGCATTGCCGCCAAGGGGGGGTTAACCAATTACTAATTTGACATTTCAATGTGCAATTGCTAACCATTGATGGGTCCTGCGGCCTCAATTTTGTAATAATTTCATTATTTATGTATGAGCCGTACGCATATTTAATTTCAATATTCATATTTAGTTTCAATGAAAACAGTCATTTTCGTCATGGTGCTTTGTTTTATTTGCAAAAGAGTGTATATTGTTATCTGTTACAATTTTGCAAGCCTCTATGGAGATCAGCAAAATACAGTAGTAACAACTCGATGATAGAGAACGACAAATTCAATCAAATTTTTGCAGCCGGTTTCAACTTTTTTAAATATTGAGTTGTTGAGAAACTTGTTTTGCGTCACAATTTTATGAACTGTTACAGAGACTGACAATTTCAGTCACTGTGCAGCCGGTTTCAAATTTCTTATCGATTTAGCTTAGAACCATGTTTTGTGTCCCAATTTTATGAATTGTTTTAAAAACTGACAATTGCAGTCAAACAGTGTAGCTGGCTTCAAATTTTTAAATATTAAGTTGAAGAACTTGTTTTGTGCCACAATTTTCCGAACTTCTATGAAGCTCGACAATTGCAGTTCAACAATACAACCGGTTTCAAATTTCTTAAAAATAAAGGTCACAAACTTGATCTATGCTTCAATTTTGCGATCTTCTATTGAGACTGACATTTACAGTCTTACATCGTTGCTGGCTTCAAATTCCTTAAAGATTGCGCCCAGAAACATGTTCTGTGGCTCAATTCATCGAACTTCTTAGGAAACAGACAATGCCAGTTATACAAAGTAGCCAGCTTCAATTTTTATATATATTGAACAAAGATTCCACGATGCTGAATTTTAAGTTTTAACCTTTTGGTATGAACTGGTATGTTCTTTTGGTATGTTCTTTGAGTATGAACTTTGCTCTGTAGAAGTTGCAGTCAGCTGATATTGCAATTATTGCTCATTCTATCTTAAAGATAGCTAAGAAATGCGAAACTGATGAATGGGTGCAATTGTCCGTACGCATGCAGATATTTTCTGAGGTATGCATACAATTATTCTCGGAAATACGCATACAGATATTCTCCGAGGTACGCATACGGATATTCCGGGAGGTACGCATACAGATATTCCCTTAGGTACGCATACGGATATTCTCGGAGGTTCACATACAGATATTCTCTGACTTACGCATACAGGTATTCTCTTAGGTACGAGTACAGATATTGTATTCAATATTTAAAAAACTATTCATTATTTCATGGACTAATGGGATCCTCCCCTGTTTCTTGACGCTCACTAACCTCTGTAACTCGCTTTGTGATTCGGGGGGACTTCACCCCTTTCTCGCTGGCCCTTGCTTCGCGAGGTTTTTCGCAACGCCTTCTGCGCAGGCGTAATGTACCCGCTGGAGATCGGCCTGCTGTTCGTACCTCTGACTCACCTCCAGGAGAACATTCCCGCGAACCTCCCCCACCTTAAAAGTGGAAAAATCAGAGATTAATTGATAATTCGGGTGCATAGGTCGTTTAGTGCACTTATGCAATTCGTGTTCATAAAATGATTTTATCAGCTGTCTTCACCTTTTGCTAATTTTTACTTGAAAATTCTATAGAAATTGAATTTTATGCAATTGTAACCTAAGTTAGAGACTAAACATAACAGTATATTCTTAATCATCATGTACAATGGCAAGTCATTTGACGTGATAAGTCTAGCGCTAGCTTTGAAAGAAAATCTCTATACACTAAAAGGATTTTGTCACGCACTTTGCTTTCTTTTAATATAGAGAGATATTATATTCATATTAAATTTCTACTTTGTTCATAATATTCCCTTGTGGCTATTTTGTATACCTGAAAAGTGTACCACAACTCTTAAAAATACAATTCACTTTTCAAGGTCCAGCTGGGAGCAAACTGCAACTCATGGATGATGAGAAATTTACGAAACGAGAAACATTGCCGCTTCTAAAGCTTCTTGATCTTCACGGCTAGTACTTTCATAGATTGAACTGGGAGTTTGCTTTTAATGTTGAAATAAAGATACACTTTAAGGTTATGGTGCTAAAGTGATGAAAGGGAGGATATATATATATATATATATATGTATATATATATATATATATATGTATATATATATGTATATGTATGTATATGTATATATATGTATATATATGTACATATATATATATACCTATATATACATACATATATATATATATATATATATATATATATATATATATATATATATACATACATATGTATATATATATATATATATATATGTATATATATATATATATATATATATATATATATATATATATATATATATATATATATATATATATATATATATATATATATATATATATAATATATATATATATGAATATATGGTCTTGGAGCCATGTATATATTCGTATAGTTTCTTGGAACCATGTCAAATGTCCGTTATTCCATGTTGACGAGGGAATATTGAGCGTGATACCGGTCCATAGATACTGACATTTGCAATGGAAATGTCTCCCAAAATTCTTCCCAAACGCTTTCGATAGTTACTTGCCTTATATATACAGTATAATGTATTTAAAATAAGCATTGAGAAAGGGTCGAAAATTTGAATTCGAGTTTTCGACGGGAGAGCAAATTCAGACATCCATGAACACGAATCGAACATTTTTCAGGTACGAAATAATCATTTATTAATTAATTGTTGATTATAATCGATTGACACAAACTTTAGAACACTAGCATGAATCGTTCTCCAGATATTGTACATTTTTCAAATAAATGTATCAAGAAATATTTGGGTAATAGTTTTGGTAATAGTTTCGTATTTAGGCGCCGTTACTCATTTATCTACTATTAGAATAACCTAGTAACGCTGTCCGTAACGCTTGGCAAAATTTTGGCGACCAACTTGGCTGAATATCGTCAACTTGGCGACTTTTTAAATGTTGTCAATTATGGACTTAAAATGTCACCCAATTGAAAAAAAAATTACTCTAAATTGATAAAAATGCCGCTAAAACAATGAAAGTGATGATAAATTTATGGAAAATCAATATTTTGGAAAGAATATAAGAATCTCGTCCGTAAGGCTTGGCGAATATTTTGGTGAAGAAGTTTGTGGAATATCGCTAACTTAGCAATTTTTTTAAATGTTACTAAATTGACGAAAATGGAGCCAAATTGATAAAAATGGCGCCAAATTAATAAAAATGGCGCTAAACGGGAGGCAATGTTTAGCAAATTTTTATTTCCATCATATGACGGGCCTACTGTCTAGTATATCAGAAATGCTCTCCGTTTGCTTGCAAGACTTGGCGATACGTTTGGAAAACTTGGTGAGTTAATCTAGCGAAATGACACCAACTTGCAGGTATTTAGCTCCAGATTGATGAAAATAGCATCAACATTGCAAAGATGCCGCCATGTTAATGAAAATGACGCCTAATTGAAATTAAATTATTAAAATTTTTCAATGTATGGACTATATTGCTTATTGAAAATGCTTGAAATATTGATAATTTGTAATGTAGAGCTGCATGAAATATAAGTTAATTGAGTACGATAGAGTTTTACATGTTATTATTCGAAAAAGTGCCAAATGTACAATTCAACGTTGAAAACATTGTACCGTGGATCTTATAATTTTTTCAAAGTAAACGAAGTAAGTTCATTGCATTATATAAGGACAGTGTTTATGTTTTATATTTTCATGAACTGATGTTTATGTTTTATATTTTCATGTGCTGGTATTTATGTTATATATTTTCATGTACTGGTATTTATGTTTCATATTTCCATGTACTGGTGTTTATGTTTTACATTTTCATGTACTGGTGTTTATGATTTATATTTTCATGTACTCGTGTTTATGTTTTATATTTTCATGTACTGGTGTTTATGTTTTATATTTTCATGTACTGGTGTTTATGTTTTATATTTTTATGTACTGGTGTTTATGTTTTATATTTTCATGTACTGATGTGTATGTTTTATATTTTCATAGATAACGTAATGATACGTGTGCATTTTCCACTTAATATGATTTGCAACTAAAGCAAAGCTTTTGTTTTGAGTAAAAAAATTATTTATTGAACTAGAAAATTAACTTTTTGATATAGATTTTGGCAGATTTTCAATAATTTTACTTTGCTATAAATAAAATATTAAAATACTTTTATATAGGGTCATGATGCGTTTTCATGTAAAAAAATGTACTCTGAGAAGTATACAATATATATCAAATCATCGAAATCAATCTCCCTAGACTTTTAATATGAAAAATTTGGACTTAGTCAGGGTTGAAATTTAAAGCCGCATATTTATCGAAAGTTAGAACGCATATTTAAATGACTGATAAGCCTCAGGGATAGGTAGTAAACGACGCTGTCGGTCAAGTTAATGGAAGCAGGTGATTGGATGACTCGTCAAACATTCCACGTGACATTTATGACCTTTTCCCATATGTGACGTAAGCAATAAATGTGATTTCAAAAATGTGGTACTGAAGTCATTTGAAGAATAAAATGAAAAACACCTTAAGATTGTAATCGTCATTCATTCATTCATTTAATCATCATTCATTTTTATCAAATTTGCATATTTTTAATAATGGAAAAGAATAATGTGAGTGTTCAGAGTGTTATACATAGTATTCCGCCATTAATAGTTAAAAAATTTGATGTGGCAGCGCATTACGTTCGCAACACAATGCAAGTACTTTGCTTCATTCAATGAAATGGAGAAAATCCACTGCACAATTTTATAACGTTGAAAGGTGCACTGACATTTGGCGCTTTTCAGGTTGACAACAGGTGAAATTGTTTATTTTACCAAATTGTTAATTTACCAAATTTGGTTATATGTCACGAAAATAGCTTGACATCTGAAAATATTTCTGACATCTGCTAAACAATACTCCATTACATTAATATAATCAGTTATATTAAAATATGTTTATTAATTCAATTATTTGGAGTCAGTTTCCTAAATGTAGCATAATTTCTGTCAATTTGGAGACATTTTCATCAATTTGGTTCTATATTCAAAAGTCGCCAAGCAGGCTACTTTTTACCAAATTAGTCACCGAGGATGCCAGATTTATCGCCAAGTTTTACATATTTGATGACAATTAGTGCTGTTTATTTTTATATAATTTTCTGAAAAATGTTCTAAGAAACGTTCGATTGGATTACAGGGATACTTGGAACGTGCTCTTCCATTGAAAACTCGAATTCGAATTTTCAACCCGTTCACAATACTTACCCTCTACATTTTTAAATATATGTATTCCCCCCATTCCATGTATGTAGGGAAGGTACTAAAATGCGATGTAGGCAGCAGCAGACTTTCACTACAATTTCCAATTCATACTAGAAAGCATTCTAGTCTCGAAATAACGACTATAACGTCTGTTAACAAAATTCGAATACCTCGTATAACGCGTCATCATTAGCAACAGGTTTTGGAATAAAAAAATATAGATATTACAGAAGAATAAATTTGAAAGTAAAAAGAAGAAAGTTTGTTTTCACCAAATTATAATATTTTCGTCTAATGAAAAAACATTAGCCCGTATCCTTGCATCAGGGTCGCCTATAAGAAAGGGGAATGGATACTCCTTGAGGGGGAGGAACAGGCTCCAGAGGGGTCCCGGACCGACAATATGTTTTATTTAAAGTAGACGAAGGCATGAAAGATTCAAAACGAGTCAATCAAACATAGACGAAGGCCCGTGATAAATGTTTATGGGAGGGGGCAGGGGCACAAATTATATGGGCGGCCCTGTTCGCTTGAAGGAATTATTTTTAAAGTGTTTAATAACGCCGTTATAAATAGTTTTCAAGCGCGACTCTTCGACAAAAAAGAAGCAGATTTGATTCTGAACGTGTTCGAATGCTTGTTTTCTAAAATAAATATCTCTTAGGTGAGAAACATTTACAATTATTCAATTACAGTAGTTAAAACTATTCGATCCATGGGTGTGGGGCCAAAATGCAGCTCCAATTTAGCGAAGCATCAGGACAGCTGAAGTCTGACCTGTCCTAGTAGTTTCTAGATAGTGCCTATAAGTATTTAACTAGTGCCTGTAAGTATTTAGAGAGTTCCTGTAGCTTGTAAGTATTTAGCTGGGAATATGGGGTGATCTTCGCCTTGGGTGACCCTCTTAAGAGAAAAACTCCTGTCGCACTTTGCCCACTCATCTCGGTGATACGCAGTTCCCACTTTGAGGCAGGTAACAGGACTTGAGAAGGAAGAGTACATAAAATAAAAAAAAATACTGTAAAGTAAGTAAGAATTAAAATAAATAGTTTCATTTCTAAATTAATGTAAATATAACACATTTTATTTTATATTCTTATTTTTAATTTTACTTTATTATTCTTACATAATAAATGAAGATGGATGCTGTTACTTGTATTTGCAATAGAAGCACGTTCCTAACTTTAGGAAAGAAAGTTAAAGGCAAGTTCTGTCAACTTGTAGCCAAGTTATAACAAGGTTCTGTCAAGTTATTGTCAGGTTCTGTCTGTAAAGACATTATGGGATCAAATTAATCCCTTCTTTCTCTATACATGCACAATTTATTTTATTTAGTGAAATAAATATTTTGCGGACCTATTAATTTCTCTTTTAACCTAGTCGTACGTATTTTACCAGGAAAAACAAATTTTTTTCAAAAAATACCTAAATAATCTCATTTTCCCCCATTTAAGCATCTGCTTCTCGTCCAATTGGAAAATCATTGGCTTTATTAGTCTTGGGAAACTGCACTTAGACCAGAGAAATTGGAAATTTATTTGCCAACTTCACCGTCTTAGATTCCGAAAAGCTTTTCTCATCTGAGAAATTGTCGTATGTCAAGCAAAATGTGGATCCTAGCCAAGTTCCTGTAAGATTTACTTTGTGTGTGTATGTGTGTGTGTGTGTGGGGGGGGGGATATTAACAAGCCATTATTTATGAACTGAAACGCTTCGACATAAAGTAGGATTAAAAGTGATTGGGAAATTTTATTTATTGAGCTTAATATGGAGTGGCACGCTTGCTTTTTATAAAGAAAATGCAGTACGTTCATGCATATGTTAAGATCGTTTCAATGTAGGAACTATTGTTGTAAACTAGATTCAAATATGCTTTATTTTTACTGTCCTTCCAATATAACCGGACGACTATTATTTCTTGAACATTTATTTATAGATATGTACTTCCAATTACAAAAATATTTTACTTAAGGTTACAATGTATATTACAACTGTTTTAAATCGATAAATGTATTTGTCGTAAAAATATAAAACCTAAATATTTCTTTCGGCCTCTCAATCTAAAATTTTCCAATTACTAAAAATTTCTTCCTGTATTAACATGAAAAATTAAAAGCAGTTCATGTAAAACTCAAAACAGTTCATGTGAAACTCAAAACAGTCCATGTGAAACCCAAACTATGCACTCTTTTTACTGTCCTTCCAATATACTGCGTGGCCCGGAAGGTCCTGGGGCAATCATTATTTCCTGAACTGTTATTGGTAGATATACAGGGTTATTAAATAAAGATGGGTCAAATTTTACTATCTAAAACCGCTTTGTTTTTGCTTAATTACTCTGCATCAATGTTCTGAGATAACGCAATTACAATATATTTCAGTTTAAATGATCATCAAACTTTGATTATTTCTACAACGAAGCCCAATTTTCACTTATGGAGATTGTAAACACATCAAGCTGCAAGATGAGTTGTATAAGAATTCCTGAATTTCTTTAGTGAAATTATTTAGCGCTCGAGTCTGCAATATAGTTGATATGAATTAAACAGTCATTGATTTTATATAGATAACAGACGATTTTATAGCAGACTTTTTGGGTGAAGTTTTAAGCACAGAGTTAAATTATTTTTACCTCCATAGTTTTAAGTTTTGAAGTAAAATAAATCATTGTAGTATTGTGGTGAATAAAAGGAATAGAATAAATGTTTATGGATGCAATTTCTACTGCTTTTTCTTAGAAAGCCAGGCAATTTATATTTCAATGACGTCATTTGAGTAAAGTTCATTCTTTGGATGAATTTTTCAAATATAATAAATTATTGCAATAATGTGATAATTTCAAAATTATTGCCGCTGAATGTATCGTATTTTAGAGATGTTAAAATAAAATTGCATTGTATTTGGAAAGTGTTTTGTAATCAATGCTTTATGTATGATTGATCTTTCTTGTTTTATTGAGGTATGTGTAGAAATTTTATAATTTTATGAAGTTATAAGCTCCAGGGGGTACAACTATCGTAGCTAAATACCTCTCTGTTTAAAAATCATTTACAGCAAAGGTTAAAAATTTAATAAATTTTGTTTTAATAAAACACCATTAAGGACGTACACGAAGTTACAAAAGTGCCAGACCGCTTTCAGACGTCGCAACGACATTCATCAGTGGCAATCTATTGCCACTGATGGAGAGAATTTATTAGAAATGCCACTGATGTAGTACTGGACTAAGTGTAGTTGACTGAGTGGATATAATTGCCACCGTTGTAAAGAGAGCGGATAGAGCTGCCCCTGATGTAGATAGATTGGATAGAATTGCCATTGATGAAGGACGTTGTGACTTCCGAAAGCGCTCTAGCATTTTTGTAACTTCGTGCACGTCTTTAATGGTGTTTTATTAAAAAAAAATTACTAAATTTGTAGTCTTTGCAGTACATATTTTTTAAATATTTTAGTCGTGTTTCCATACTTATTGAATTCTCTGTTTGATGATATTTATTTTTCAAATTTCACCTTACTTTCATAAATAACCGTTAAATTGACATTTCTTTCGGGAACTTTAGTGAAATCTCCAGTATGAGAAAATCCAGTACAGCCAGTGGCGTCGCCTAGGGAAAGATTTGGGATCCAATTGGAAACCATTGAATTTCGCAGAAGTGATATTTGGAGAAATCGGAAACAAAATATTTTTGTGACCAAAAACTCCCTCCAAATTTTTACTTTCCTTATATACATAATGTATAAGGAAAGTATTGTGACGGGGTCGAAAATTCGAATTCGAGTTTTCGACGGGAGAGCACGTTTCAAGCATCCCTGATCACGAATCAAACATTTTTGAAGTGATGTCTGTGTGTGTGTGTGAAAGTATGTGTGTATGTGTGTGTGTCAGTGAGTCTGTGGAGACGATAACTGACGAACGAATAGACCGATTCGAACCAAATTTGGTACAAAAATCACAATCCGTAAACACTGGAAGCCTATTGTTTTTATACGCAAGCGAATGTTCAGAACCCACCTAAATTTTCGAATGAAATTTTGAAAAAATCGTCAAAAAATTAAAACCACTAATAAAGTTACGCAAATAGACATTTCTTATGTAATTTTTCATTAGAAAACGATTGACATGAATTTTAGAACGCTAACGTGAACCGTTCTCGAGATATTGTACATTTTTTAAAAAAATTATCAAAAAGTCATATAAAATAAAAAGAAAAATATTTCCTATTGAGAAACATGTTTACTTTTCATATGTAATACCATGCGATAAATTGAGTGACATCCTTCTCGTGGATCTAGCTCGTTCCATTCTTGAAAAAAGATACTTTGAATAATACTTTTGTATTTGAACGCCAATAGTCATTTATCTGCTTTAAGAAAAACTTATTTCTTAGTGCATAACGCTTGGCGAGATTTTGGCGACGAATTTGGCGGAATGTCGCCAACTTGGCGACTTTTTTGAAATGTTGCCAAATTAACGAAAATCTCGCCAAATGGATAAAAATGACGCTAAATCGATGAAAATGACGACTAATTGTCGAAAATTCAATATCTTGGAAAGAATATTAGTATCTACTACAAGAAAATCCTATTTTTTTACTGTAAAAGTAGTAAATTCATTACATTATATAAGGAAAGTCATGTGTTGCCCACATCAGATTTTTTAGAAAGTAGTGACTACAAACTACTTTTAAAATGTACTCACTACATAACTACTTTTATACGACGAACTTTGCCACAGCTTCAATTTTCACAAAGAGTTGAGGATATGGATATACTGTAGTCATTTAACATACATATTCTGAATAATTAAAATATACTGATCGACTTACCAATCTTTACTCTTTCACCCACTTCTGAAAACAGTAAAATAAAATAAAAGTATAAACTTTAAAATCAAAGACATCCAAAAATATGTTTAAAAGTCCTTTAATGAAATCTCCTTTCCTCGACGTACAATAATTACACGGCCAAAGCGCTTTTGGGCATTGTGATGCCCGAATCATCGATGGCCCAAATTCATTTTGTGCATCATCGATGCCCAAAAGCGCTTTGGCCGTGTAATTATTGTACGTCGAGGAATGGAGATTTTATTAAAGGATTTTTAAACCTATTACTTTCCTTATATACATAATGTATAAGGAAAGTATTGTGACAGGGTCGAAAATTCGAATTCGAGTTTTCGACGGGAGAGCACGTTTCAAGCATCCTTGATCACGAATCAAACATTTTTGAAGTGATGTCTGTGTGTGTGTGTGTGTGTCAGTGAGTCTGTGGAGACGATAACTGACGAACAAATGGACCGATTTAAACCAAATTTGGTACAAAAATCACAATCCGTAAACACTGGAAGCCTATTGTTTTTAAACGCAATCGAATGTTCGGAACCCCCCTAAATTTTCGAATGAAATTTTGAAAAAATCGTCAAAAAATCAAAACCACGAATAAAGTTACGTAAATAGACATTTCTTATGTCATTTTTCATTAGAAAACGATTGACGTAAATTTTAGAACGCTAACATGAACCGTTCTCGAGATATTGCACATTTTTCAGAAAAATTATCAAAAAGTCATATAAAATTAAAAAAAAATATTTCCTATTGAGAAACATGTTCACTTTTCATATGTAATACCATGCGATAAATTGGATGACATCATTATCGTGGATCTAGCTCGTTCCATTCATGAAAAAGATACTTTGAGTAATACTTTTGTATTTGAACGCCAATAGTCATTTATCTGCTGTAAGACTAACTTATTTCTTTGTCCATAAAGCTTGGCGAGATTTTGGCGACGAATTTGGCGGAATGTCGCCAACTTGGCGACTTTTTGAAATGTTGCCAAATTAACGAAAATCTCGTCAAATGGATAAAAATGACGCTAAATCAATAAAAATGACGACTAATTGTCGAAAATTCAATATCTTGGTAAAAATATTAGTATCGACTATAAGAAAAACCTATTTTTACTTTCCTTATATACATAATGTATAAGGAAAGTATTGTGACGGGGTCGAAAATTCGAATTCGAGTTTTCGACGGGAGAGCACGTTTCAAGCATCCCTGATCACGAATCAAGCATTTTTGAAGTGATGTCTGTGTGTGTGTGTGTGTGTGTGTGTGTGAGTGTGTGAAAGTATGTGTGTGTGTGTGTCAGTGAGCCTGTGGAGACGATAACTGACGAACGAATGGACCGATTCGAACCAAATTTGGTACAAAAATCACAATCCGTAAACACTGGAAGCCTATTGTTTTTATACGTGATCGAATGTTCAGAACCCCCCTAAATTTTCGAATGAAATTTTGAAAAAATCGTTAAAAAATCAAAACCGCTAATAAAGTTACGCAAATAGACATTTCTTATGTAATTTTTCATTAGAAAACGATTGGCATAAATTTTAGAACGCTAACATGAACCGTTCTCGAGATATTGTACATTTTTCAAAAAAATTATGAAAAAGTCACATAAAAAAAAAAATCCTATTGAGAAACATGTTCACTTTTCATATGTAATACCATGCGATAAATTGAGTGACATCATTCTCGTGGATCTAGCTCGTTCCATTCATGAAAAAATATACTTTGAATAATACTTTTGTATTAGAACTCCAATAGTCATTTATCTGCTGTAAGAATAACTTTTTTCTTAGTGCATAACTCTTGGCGAGATTTTGGCGACGAATTTGGCGGAATGTCGCCAACTTGGCGACTTTTTTGAAATGTTGCCAAATTAATGAAAATCTCGCCAAATGGATAAAAATGATGCTAAATCAATGAATATGACGACTAATTGTCGAAAATTCAATATCTTGGAAAGAATGATAGTATCTACTATAAGAAAATCCTATTACTTTCCTTATATACATAATGTATAAGGAAAGTATTGTGACGGGGTCGAAAATTCGAAATCGAGTTTTCGACGGGAGAGCACGTTTCAAGCATCCCTGATCACGAATCAAACATTTTTGAAGTGATGTCTGTGTGTGTGTGTGTGTGTGTGAAAGTATGTGTGTGTGTGTGTGAAAGTATGTGTGTGTGTGTGTGAAAGTATGTGTGTGTGTGTGTGTGTGTGTGAGAGAGAGTCTGTGAAGACGATAACTGACAAACGAATGGACCGATTCGATCCAAATTTGGTACAAAAATCACAATCCGTAAACACTGGAAGCCTATTTTTTTTTATACACAATCGAATGTTAAGAACACCCCATGAAATTTGGAAAAAATAGTCAAAAAATCAAAACCACTAATAAAGTTACGCATATAGACATTTCTTATGTAATTTTTCATTAGAAAACGATTGTCATAAATTTTAGAACGCTAACATGAACCGTTCTCGAGATATTGCACATTTTTCAAAAAAATTATCAGAAAGTCATATAAAATAAAAAAAAAATATTTCCTCTTGAGAGACATGTTCACTTTTCAGTAATACCATGCGATATATTGGATGACATCATTCTCGTGGATCTAGCTCGTTCCATTCATGATGAAAGATACTTTGAGTAATATTTTTGTATTTGAACGCCAATATTCATTTATCTGCTGTAAGAATAACTTATTTCTTTGTCCATTATGCTTATCGAGATTTTGGCGACGAATTTTAGCGGAATGTCGCCAACTTGCCGATTTTTTGAAATGTTGACAAATTAACGAAAATCTCGCCAAATGGATAAAAATGACGCTAAATCAATGAAATGACGACTAATTGTCGAAAATTCAATATCTTGGAAAGAATATTAGTATCTACTATAAGAAGAACCTATTTATTTTATTGTAAAAGTGGTAAATTCATTACGTTATATAAGGAAAGTCATGTGTTGCACACATCAGATTTTTTTTACTGTAAAAGTAGTAAATTCATTACATTATATAAGGAAAGTCATGTGGTGCCCACATCAGATTTTTTTTAATTCTTTTTGATTTTAAAGTTTAATTAAAGTTGACATGTATTCTCATTTTATTTATTAAAAGTATAAAATCAAATAAAAGTAAAAAATATTTAAAAGCATGTTTGTTCATTTTTAGTGGAATTTGCGTCTCAATTGCAATCAGATAAGAGGATATTTTGGGAAATAACACATCTGAATATATCCATATAAAAAATGAACTTCATGAGTCAATGGCCTTCCTAACCCTGCAGCATCCCTGCAGTCATTCATGGTACATCGTTGTGTAGAACACTAAATTTCATATAAATGAAGAAAGGGTGATCACATATGTAGAATGGCACTTTGTTTGTTTACTGAAGTAACGTTAAAACTCTATACAAACGAGTGATTTATTGTATCGCGTTACTCACTACAATACTTTATTTTTAAAAGTAGCACGTTACACTACAAACTTACGTTATATAAGGATTACGTTATATAAGGAAAGTCATGTGTTGCCCACATCAGATTTTTTTTACTGTAAAAGTAGTAAATTCATTACATTATATAAGGAAAGTCATGTGGTGCCCACATCAGATTTTTTTTTTGGCAGCGCTACTGAGTACCATCTCAATCCCAAATATTTATTTCTTTTTATGAAAAATAAATATGGTTGATTCTAATAAAAATATAATTGATTCCAAATACAATTGATGTGCGTAGTAACTACTGTCGAACTAGTTGTAGAAGTTATTTTAACACTTTCGTAGTAAGAGACTGAAAAACCATTTCTTCCAGCTGACATGTTCTAAGTATCAAGTAATACATCAAAACTCTTGTTTTTCCATCCTTCTATACGTCATTTTCAAGATGTTTTTTTAATACTTAACGGTAGGAGAAAGAAAAATCAGTTTAAGAGTAAGAATTTTATGATGTTTTGCATGTATAATACATCAAGCTATAATTTTCTCATTTGTCAAGATTTCTTTTGATGTCGTGGTAATTCTTTTTTTCTTTCAATTTGTGATGTTTTTAGCGTTGCGTTTTACTGAATAAGACAGTGGGAGAACGATTGGGTTGAAATTATTTTATGTTAAATTCCTTTTAAGAACATTCAAACAAGAAATGTAAATCCATTTTTGAATTTAAACGTTCGTAAACATATTTATTTTTCGAGTCTGATAAAATGTGCCTTTTCTCAAACATAGATAGAATGACGGTCGTATCAGTGTTTCAAGTTGATTGTTAACTATTCTGACGGGGTTGATTTCCCATTGTGTCCGTTACGAATGCGTTCGTTACAAATGTGGCTATAAATTCCCATTGTGTCCGTTAAAAATGCATTCGGATTTCCCATTGTGTTCTTTAAAAACGCGTTCGTTACAAATGTGGCTATAATTTCCCATTGTGTCCGTTAAAAATGCATTCGGATTTCCCATTGTGTTCTTTAAAAATGCGTTCGTTACAAATGTGGCTATAATTTCCCATTGTGTCCGTTAAAAATGCATTCGGATTTCCCATTGTGTTCTTTAAAAATGCGTTCGTTACAAATGTGGCTATAATTTCCCATTGTGTCCGTTAAAAATGCATTCGGATTTCCCATTGTGTTCTTTAAAAACGCGTTCGTTACAAATGTGGCTATAATTTCCCATTGTGTCCGTTAAAAATGTGTTCGGATTTCCCATTGTGTCCTTTAAAAATGCGTTCGTTACAAATGTGGCTATAATTTCCCATTGTGTCCGTTAAAAATGCATT
The DNA here is from genome assembly GCA_951213105.1 of Amaurobius ferox. Taxonomy (NCBI): domain Eukaryota; kingdom Metazoa; phylum Arthropoda; class Arachnida; order Araneae; family Amaurobiidae; genus Amaurobius; species Amaurobius ferox. Next base: position 55,649,998 of record OX578138.1, on the reverse strand, counting down.
CGGATTTCCCATTGTGTTCTTTAAAAATGCGTTCGTTATAAATGTGGCTATAATTTCCCATTGTGTCCGTTAAAAATGCATTCGGATTTCCCATTGTGTTCTTTAAAAACGCGTTCGTTACAAATGTGGCTATAATTTCCCATTGTGTCCGTTAAAAATGTGTTCGGATTTCCCATTGTGTCCTTTAAAAATGCGTTCGTTACAAATGTGGCTATAATTTCCCATTGTGTCCGTTAAAAATGCATTCGGATTTCCCATTGTGTCCTTTAAAAATGCGTTCGTTACAAATGTGGCTATAATTTCCCATTGTGTCCGTTAAAAATGCATTCGGATTTCCCATTGTGTTCTTTAAAAATGCGTTCGTTACAAATGTGGCTATAATTTCCCATTGTGTCCGTTAAAAATGCATTCGGATTTCCCATAGTGTTCTTTAAAAATGCGTTCGTTACAAATGTGGCTATAATTTCCCATTGTGTCCGTTAAAAATGTGTTCGGATTTCCCATTGTGTCCTTTAAAAATGCGTTTACAAATGTGGCTAATTTCTATCGTTTAAATACCGGGTTTGTAAGCAAGTTCTAAAACACCCCGGTAACTCAATGAAGAAATTGCCATGAGCGTAAACGTTAGGTCTGTATATAGTTAGTAAACATGTCCGTCGAATATAAATGATTGCAGCGCCTCTATTGAAGAACTTAAAAAAGTTAGGGTAACAAATTCTGCAAAGCGAGATAGACGAAACCAGCCTATTTTAAATGAGCAGAACATTGGCTAAGGAGTGAGAATCAACTTTAAAACTGTAAGAGAAGAAAAACTTCGAAAGAGACACTAAAACGAGAAGGTACTAAAACTGTCAGACGATAATGGACTTTCTCAATAGACTTAAATTCTTTTTACATTTTTTCTATTCATAATTCATTCAATTAAGTTAATTACGCAAAATAATACGGATAATTATTTGAAATTACACTAAATTTTCTGTTTTAATTAAATTTCCTTTTACTGTTGGCAACTGGACGTACTTCTAAAGGCGAAGTCGTAAAAATAAAACAAACAAACAAACAAACAAAAAAGCGAAAAACTAAAATATCTCGGTGACCGCCTACTTTGAGGCAAACATTGCAGATGCCACAGTGTTACAGACCCTGACAGAACGACTTTCTGACAGACAGTTATTGGTTTTTATTTAAGCTTTTCACCGTTTTGTGAGGTCAGGATAATATTTTTGTTATCATTTCCTTAATTTGGATTTTTAATATGATTTTTTTGTACACTAACAGCCTATTATAGCTGACGGACCCATTCTATTGACGGAGACTATTATAATGACGGACCAATCAGGAGCCTCTCAGGTTGCGGATTTTCTAAATTGGAATATGTAGAATCAATGTTTAAATCAGATTGGCCAGTCTAGTAATTTTCCTTCCCAGGAGTTGTATTTGGTGAAAAGTGGTCTAGAAGTCCTTAGCAAAATCTACCTAGATATGGGTAGGCGACGAAGTAGAAGGCTGAGCTGTAAAGGGTACGTGTGTGTTTAGAGGCGGATATAACCTGTTGAAAAGTTTGCTCAGTATTATTTATTACGGGTCTCGGGGGTAGGGTGGGGTAAGTTCAGACAGTGTAATTTATGTGTACTTTAGGTGTGTGTTCTATGGTATAAGTAAAATTTTGAATGCAAAATTTGGACGATAATGGACTTTTTCTCATTTTGGGGTTTTGCAATTAAGTTCAATTTCAAAAGGGTTTCGCGACCAAATAGGTTTGAAAAACACTGGTATAAGTCGTACCTAATTTTGTTTCTTCATATCAAAAGAGAAGCTTTGTATGTTCCATTTATAATTACGCATTGGCCTCTGACTATCTGTATGTGAATCCTTGGCTCTTATGAGTTTCATTATTTTTTTTTATTCCGGGATCGCGTTTTAGACTTGAGATATTTTACGTTTTGAGATATTTGAATAGTCTAAGAGGACAGTACTTTACTGTTTCTGACATCGAATCCCATTAATTAGCTAATACTCTACAATTGTGTAATTAATATTTTGCTTCTATCTCGTTGTTTTACCGTGTTCGTTATGCTAACTGTTTAAATTCATCGTTGGGGCGCTAGTTATCTACTTTCTTTCCTAAGCGGGTGTATTGTAAAAGTGTTGATTGATTCCGAGAATTCGAGGCCTAGATCGGAAGAATTTTCCCTCTTGAAGAAGCTTCCGTTTCCTGCAGGTTATTTCAGGAAAAGCGAATGTAAGAAAAAGTGTAGAAAGTGGGAAAGAATAGATAATTTCCAGTTATTCTGCTTTTAGTGTGCAAGTTGTACTAGGGTCACTATCAGACCTCCGACATCTTTACTCTAACCTACAGAGGGAACGTTCGGGTCACTAATGTAGCGAGAAAGTAAAATCACCAACTTATTTGTGCCTGTCTTTGATCCTGTGGTCAAGCGTGGCAGAACAGTATCATAGCGTTGAGCTAAATACGTCTCTAGTTCAAGGACTTTAATACCGCCTTATGAGCTTTCGCAACACGAAGTTTAAGGTTCTGGAAATGCAAATGGTCCATATGTAATTGCTGACCTATACACCAGACTTTAAAAATTCTGAAAAGTATATTTAGATGCATCTGTTTAATGCTATTTTATATCATAATAGCTAATTTAATGATTTTAAATATGCATATATGTACATTTTTGCTTACTGCGATCACAGGAATACTGGAAATAAAAATAATTGTATGTCCTATGTCCTTGACGGTTAGCCTATTACCATACTTTGAAACCTAGATGAATTAAGTGACAAAATACTACTGCTTACCATGAAACAAAAAAAAAATAAATGTAAAGAAACATTGTATATTTTTAATGAGATGAATATTTTAAATAAACCACATTGGGTTTTGGACATGTGTTTACTAATGATGCGAGTTTCTGTTAAAAATCGTACATTAATTAAAATTTCTAGCATTTCATAATCTACCTGATTAACTGAAATTTTAGAAACAGCTTCAGAAAATCGTTATATGAATCAGTTGAAAATTCGGCAAAATATGGTTTTCTTGGGAAATAAATGTCTGAAAAAGTTTGATTTTTCCGTTCTTTGTTCGTTACAACAGGTGCTGTATTAAAAAAATATTTCACCGCTCAATCCGTTTTAGCTTTGTGCATGTTCCGTTTAACACAGTGGAAATAACACAAGTTACCTATATTTTTGGACGGGGCTAAAAATATTCTCCGCTTATTACACTATTCCGTTTCCTGCAGGTTCCGGTTTAAACAGGTTTGACTGTATCAAAACAAATCAGCGAAATGCATCCAAGTAATTGACAACGCGAAAAATAATTTTAAATGTTTTTAAGAAATATATCTCTTCATGTGAAACAAAATATGATCGATTCTTTTATCCGCAATTACTACCTTCGAATCAGTTATTAAGAGCTATTTTAACACTTTCGAGAAAAAGTCTGAAAAATTATTCCTTCGAGCGGACATGCTCAAAGTAGCGAGCAATACATCATATCTCTTATTTTTCTCTTCTCTACGCGTCATTTTCAAGATTTTTTTTTTATGCATAATGCTAGGAGAAAGAAAAAAAATCAGACTAAGAGTAAGTTTTATGGTGTTTTGCATGTATAATTCATCATGCTATAATTTTCCCATTTGTCAAGATTTGTTTCGAAGTTGTGGTGGTTTTTTTGCAATTCCTGATATTTTTTGAAGATGCGTTTCGTTTTGGGCCAATAGCTCAAGAAATATTGGGTTAGAATTTATTTTTATGTTATATGGCTTTTAAGAGTTTATTTAAAGAGAAGTAAAAACATTGAGTTCTTTGAATTAATTTATAAGTTTGCAAATATAAAGTACCAAGAAGAGCACACCAATAACTTTGCAAAGGAAAGTCCATGAGTAGACGAAGTTAGATCTGTCTATATAAAGAACTATGGCCGATCAAATTGCAGCGTCACTAACGGAAAATCACTTTCAAAAGTTAGGATGATGGACTTGGAAACAAAGGGAGATAGACGAAAAAAGCTAATTATAAAATTATAGAGTGTATTGAGTAGGTATTGACAATAAAATTGTTACAGAATGCATTTTTTGTACAATATGATTTATTGCTCTCAAGAATTACTGTCATATAGGATAGTAATGACAACACTTATAGAGATCTTGTGAATAGTCTGCTTAAAATGTTCTCCATCAGTGACAATACACATATGATTTTCAGAAAGACTGTGACCGCTGTATAGGTGTCATTATGTTAGAGGCCCTGATGATACGTGCTTTTCACCGGTATTTATTGCTTTTCGTATACGTCTTTCGTCCGCTCTTGATATCGATTCCTACTAATTAGATAATGCAACAGTTTTATAATTGCCGTTTATCATCTATCTCGGTATGTTGTCGAGTTTGTTATCCCAACTTTTTAACTTCTCCTTCAGTTGCACTGTAAGCACATTTATTATATTGTTCGATCCAGACAGTCTGATCTATCCGAAGGTGTAAGGTATCCGACCAGGAGAGTGTCATCCAATTTAGAAAGTAACCCTGTTTGGGGGTGGCACCCACAGGAACAGCGCCCTTCTTCCCTTACCACTAACCTCTAGGCTTTTATTATATTATATTTTATTTTATTTTATTGGGCATGGTCACTTTACTATAGATCAGGGATTCTTAACATCTGGGTAAAGACCTAAGAGTAGTGGATCGCCATGGCTTTTGAGATGGGTCATTACACCTGTCATAGATGGGTCACTACACCTGTCACAACAGCTGTCATAGTAAAACAAAGACATCGCTAGTCACCAGGACGAACTTATTGATGAACACTTATTGACGAATTTATTGACGAACTTATTCCGAAAAGATGGAATTTTGCGCCATAGTTTTTGAGCAGAGTCTCGTTTTAGATTTAATTGAAAAAATAAATGCCCAAATGTTAGGGAGCAAAGTTATGAAAGTATTACCACCTTTCTCGACTACGTATTTATATGAAGCTGGCTGTTTTACACTTAACGTAATGAAAACTAAGATTAAAAGCCGGATACAATCAGAAAAAAATCTGATGTGGGCAACACATGACTTTCGTTATATAATGCAATGAATTTACTACTTTTACAGTTAAAAAATGTTATTCATTATAGTAGATACTTATATTCTTTCTAAGATATTGAATTTTCTTGAATTAGTCGGAATTTTCATTCATTTAGCGTCATTTTTATCAATTTGGCGCGATTTTTGTTAATTTGGCAACAATTTAAAATGCCGCCAAGTAGGCGACATTCCGCCAAATTCGTTGCCAAAATCTCGCCAAGCGCTATGGACGGAGAAGTAAGTTATTCTTATAGCAGATAAATGACTATTGGCGTTCAAATACAAGTATTACTCAAAGTATCTTTTTTCATGAATGGAACGAGCTACATCCATTAGAATGATATCACCAAATTTATCGCATGGTATTACATATGAAAAGTGAACATGTTTCTCAATTGGAAATATATTTTCTTTATTTTATATAACTTATTGATAATTTTTTTGAAAAATGTGCAATATCTCGAGAACGGTTGACGTTAGCGTTCTAAAATTTATGTCAATCGTTTTCTAATGAAAAATTACATAAGAAGTGTCCAATTCCGCAACTTTATTAGCGGTTTTGATTTTTTGATGTTTTTGTCAAAATTTCCCTCGTAAATTTAGGGAGGTTTTGAACATTCGATTGCGTATAAAAACCATAGGCAACGAGTGTTTACGAATTGTGATTTTTGTACCAAATTTCATTTCAATCGGTCCATTCGTTCGTCAGTTATCTTCTCCAAAGTTCACTGACACACACACATACACACACACACACACACACACACACATACTTTCACACACAAACACACACAGACATCACTTCAAAAATGTTTGATTCGTGATCAGGGATGCTTGAAACGTGCTCTCCAGTCGAAAACTCGAATTCGAATTTTTGACCCCGTTACAATACTTTCCTTATACATTATATATATAAGGAAAGTAATAAGTTAATTTCCTTAAGGCCTAAATACGCGGCCACAAGCCACATGCAAAATCGAGGATCCCACTGAATAAATATAGCCATTTAATTCAATATATTGTTTTTAGAATTGAAGTTTTTGTAAATATTAAAAAGTTTTTGCTGTAATTAAGCACAAGGGATATTTTTCTAATTGCCTGTTGACGACGAGACGAAACCTAATTTTGCTGGATTTTCTTTTCTTTTTCGCAGTGGAAAAAAAAATCTGATGTGGGCAGAACATGACTTTCCCTGCAGACTCAAATTCGCTTTTTCTTTATGTCTTTAAGAATTCTTTAAATTGAGTTTAATTGCACAATATAACACTGGGTTTGCACGTTTACTTCAGCTTTACTTTCCTTATATACATAATGTATAAGGAAAGTATAGTGACGGAGTCGAAAATTCGAATTCGAGTTTTCGAAGGGAGAGCACGTTTCAAGCATCCCTGATCACGAATCAAGCATTTTAAAAGTGATGTCTGTGTGTGTGTGTGTAGAAGTATGTGTGTGTGTGTGTGAAAGTATGTGTGCGTGTGTGAAAGTATATGTGTGTGTGAGTGTGTGTGTGTCTGTGAGTCTGTGGAGACGATAACTGTCGAACGAATGGACCGATTCAAACGAAATTTGGTACAGAAATCACAATCCGTAAACACTAGAAGCCTATTGTTCTTATACGCAATCGAGTGTTCAGAACTCCCCTAAATTTTCGAGTGAAATTTTGAAAAAATCGTCAAAAAAACAAAACCGCCAATTAAGTTGCGCGAATAGACTTTTCTTATGTAATTTTTCATTAGAAAACGATTGACATAAATTTTAGAACGCTAACATGAACCGTTCTCGAGATATTGCACATTTTTAAAAAAAATTATCAAAAGTCATATAAAATAAAAAAAAATAATTCCTATTGAGAAACATGATCACTTTTCATATGTAATACCATGCGATAAATTTGGGGACATCATTTTCATGGAACTAGCTCGTTCCACTCAGGAAAAAAGGTACTTTGAGTAATACTTTTGTATTTGAACGCCAATAGTCATTTATCTGCTGTAAGAATAACTTATTTCTCTCCATAACGCTTGATTGAGATTTTGGCGAAAACTTTGGCGAAATGTCGCCAACTTGGCGACATTTTTAATTGTTGCCACATTAACAAAAATCTCGCCAAATGGATAAAAATGACGCTAAATGAATGAAATGACGACTAATTGAAGAAAATTCAATATCTTGGAAATAGTATATGTATCTACTATAAGAATAACATTTTTTTAACGGTAAAAGTATTAAATTCATTGCATTATATAAGGAAAGTCATGTGTTGCCCACATCAGACATTTTTGTTTTTATTTGGTAATTGGGTATTTTTTCAAAGGCGGTGTAACAAAAATGCGAAAATACTTATTTCTTTTTCTCGTCAAAAATTACGTATAAAATAAGCATTAAATTAATACATTTGAGTATACGTAGTCTTTTATTTTCTTATTTTGTCAATTTTCACGTGCCATTTCATAAACCAAGACAGTATTTCTTTACCGAATCTTACCAAAATCTAATCAGCACCAAGGTATCTCACAGGTGATTTATCTACCAAATTTTGTTACATTTGGTCAATTTGTTTTTTAGTTAAAGTGGATACATGATATTTTTTCGGGCTAATTCGTAAAAAAAGACGGGTTCTTTTATACCGAATCGTAACAAAATCTACTCAGCACCAGGGTCACACATAAGTGCCCAACCTACTAAATTTTATAAAATTAGGTCCATTAGTTTCGGAGTTAGAGTGAATACATTCATCACACAGACATACACACAGACACACACACAGACGTCACGCTAAAAATAGTTTTTTTTGTATTCTAGAGATCCCGAAACGTGTATTTCAGTAGAAAACTCGAGTTGCGATTTTCGGTATGATTACAATACTTTTCCTAATCATTATCATGTATTGCGGGGAAAGTAAAAAAAAGGGTGTGTGTGTGTAACGTCTCTTAAGATCTTACCAAAACTCGAACCGGGTACAGCTGAGACTCTACCACAACGCAGAACCTAATTGGGCTAATATTCATATTTTCATCTCTAAGCGTCTTGCATTGTTAAACAAAATAAAATTTATTGGATAAAAGTTCTGGCTTAATTTTTCAAGGCGGTTAGTTTTCCTGTCTTTGACAGACTTAAATACTAGTTCAAGCTTAGTTTTTCAAGACTGTTATAAATACTAGTTTAAGCTTAATTTTTCAAGACTGTTATAAATACTAGTTCGAGCTTAATTTTTCAAGACTGTTAGTTTTCCTGTCTTTGACAGGTTTCAATACTTGTTCAAGCTTAAATTTTCAAGACTGTTATATATACTAGTTCAAGCTTAATTTTTCAAGACTGTTGACTAAGTTCTAGCTTGATTTTTCAAGACTGTTGACTAAGTTCTAGCTTAATTTTTCAAGACTGTTAGGTTTCCTGTGTTTGACAGGCTTAAATACTAGTTCAAAAATAAAGAGCAAAAAAGACCTGAATCCACAAATTTGTTGGAATAAGTTGGAATAAGACTATTCGCAACATTTCATAAAAGTTACAAGTTGTCTTCAGATTAAAAATGGCAAAAACTCGAATTCATCCTTGAAAGTGAACAAGTTAAATAACAATATCACAAAAAGAAACGTATCCCCAAAAATAAATTGCGAACATTTAGTGCTATCTCTTATTTTATTATATCAAAAAGTATAAAATTCATCAAAAACCCGAGAAAAAAATATTCGTATACTACGTCCATGCCCCGAAGAAAAGCGGCGCTTGAATGGGGAATATATAAATGAAACTTTTTCACTTTCAAACGTTTTAATAATCTTCATATCTTGAGGCGAGAAATGTCCATTAAAAAGTTTCAATGGTTGCATAAAAAAAAGAAAAAACTATTACATTTTTTTTTTCAGCACTGGAGCTCCGTCTGTTGAGTGATATTTGGCAAGGTAGGGACGATATTGAGTATAAGGATTTTAAGGAGATTTTTTTTTCTTTTTATAAAAGATCAAAATGTGAGTATTTACCTGTATGTTGCCATTGCTTCTTGAATCGCTTTTCATTGATTTATGCAGGCACTATTTTGCTCTTCAAGAGTAAAATTATTTTCAAATTTCAATCTTTTTAAAATGTAACAATTCTAAAAAAAATATGATGGGGTTATAAGAAAAATATGATGAGCCTGAAGTGAATAATTTTAAGGGGTAGAGGGTTTTTATTTTTATTTTATCTACAAAGTACGAAATACGGGTTTTTGACTTTATCTACAAAACGCTTCCTACTATTATATATAATGTTAAATGAAAATAAAGAAAGTATTGGTATGAGGTATAAAACTGACATTTAAGATTTCAATGGGTTTATACATTCGAATCGAACCTCATTACAAATAACAGCATCCATGGACAAGTTTCGTACATTTTATGTGATCTTCAGCATTAGCCAATACATGCAGTGTCAAGAAGCTATCTGCATTACCAGTAGGCTATCTACACTCTTTCGGGAAAAAAAAAAAACACTTCCTTAAAAAAATAATCCGATCATCTCGAAATTTTGCCTGCAAATTCCTTTGTATCAAATATGTAAATGATTAAATTTGCAAGGCCAGTGAGTGTTAACTTCGGTCATAGCGCGCGTTTCACTGCACAACTAGCATCCTATCCTGTTAAAAATGTGGACGATTTATCTTTTCTCGTTATCGGCGTTGCAGTTCTGTGGAAACATGACCAATAATGCCGTTACGACGTTACCGAAGACCTTATAAGCAATTAGACAAGTTGGAACGTGGTCGTATAGGCGAGATGCGTGAAGCTGGCTAGTCATACCGAGCAATAGGCCGTCACTTTCACCATAACGGACACTGCTGTGTAAAGGTGATGGCAGCAATGGTTGTTGCCAGGAACACTTCGGCGGAATGAAGGCTGTGGAAGGCCAAGATGCAGGATTGCGAGAAAAGATTGGATGATTGGGCGACAGGCCCGAACTGGTCCAACGACATCATTGTCTGCCATCCAGCATGCTACAGCCTCTTCCATATCACCCGTGATACCTTCCACCATCACACAGCGCTTGACTGAGGTAGGGTTGCGTTCACGGCGGCCTTTAAGACGTCCGCCCATAACCCCCAACAATGACAGAGTCGTTTGGAGTGGTGTCATAGCCGAGCTTCAAGGCTGCCAGCAGATTGGTATCGCAGTGTTTAGCGATGAATCCCGCTTCAGTCCTTCTTTAGATGATCATCGGGTACGTGTGTGGAGGGGCCAGGGCCAGCGGTCCCAATCAGCCTTTGTTTTACACAGGCACACAGCCAAAAGTTACCTTACACATTTCTGGTAGGTCGGACGGGCTGGGTCTCAACAACAACAACAGGCACACAGCCATTTCCCTTGGTGTGCTGGTGTGGGGTGCTATCTCTTGCGACAAAAGGGCGCCCCAAGTTATTTTACGTACAACTGTAACAGCTCAACGATATGTTGATGAAATCCTGCGGCCGTTTGCGTTACCCTTCACGTCACTTCATTCTGGGGCAATTTTCAACAAGATAATGCCATGCCACATATTTGTAGACTATCTCCGCATACTGTGGACTGTCTCCGTGCTGTTGATACTGTTCCCTGGCCAGTAAGGTCACTAGACCTTTCGCCAATCGAGCATGTATGGAGTATGCTGGGCCAACAGATTCGGACATTCCGAAATGTAGCGGGGCGCGGTAGCCCATTGGTTAGCGCGCTGGAGTTGCACTCGGTAGGCCCGGGTTCGATTCCAGCCACTCCCAAAACTGCCGCCGTGTTCATGCGGAGTACGATCACGTTAAACATGTGGGTCCGAAAGCCCTTCCGAGAGGTTAGAGGTAGGGGAAGGAGGGTACGGTCCCTGTGGATGCCTCCCCCACTGGGTTCCGGTCTAAATTGGGTGGCACTTCCCGACCGTCCAAACTGTTACCTTACACCTTTCTGGTAGGTCGAACGGTCTGGGTTTCAACAACAACAACAACTCCGAAATGTAGCAGAACTAGAGCAACAATTAAGGAATGCCAGGCAGAATGTATCGCAGGATGACATTAGGAAACTTTTTTTATTCCGTACCTAGATGTATACAAGCATGAATTGTTGCCAAGAGGGGTTTCACCAATTACTGATTTTACTAATTTGAAAATTTAATGTGCAATTGCTAACCATTGATGCATCCTGTGGCCTAGATTTTGTTATAATTTCATTACCTGTGTATGATATGTACGCATATTTAATTTTAATACGCATATTTAATTTCAATAAAAACAGTCACTTTCTTCATGGTGCTTCGTTTTATTTGCAAAAATGTGTATATTGTTACTTGTTACAATTTTGCAAGCCTCTATGGAGACCAACAAAATAATGTAATAAAAACTCGATGATAGAGAGCGACAAATTCAGTCAAATTGTGTAGCCGGTTTCAAATTTCTTAAATTTTGAGTTGTTGAGAAACATGTTTGGTGTCACAATTTTATGAACTGTTTTAAAAACTGACAATTGCAGTCAAACTCTGTAGCTGGCTTCAAATCTTTTAAATACTAAGTTAAAGAACTTGTTTTGTGCCGCAATTTCGCGAACTTCTATGAAGATCGACAATTGCAGTTCAACAATACAACCGGTTTCAAATTTCTTAAAAATAAAGGTCAAAATTTCCTTGTTTCACAATTATGCGAACTTTTTAGTGGGACCAATAGTTTTTGTCCTACAACGCATCCAACTTACAACTTCATAGAGATTGAATTCAGAAATTTGCTTTGCGCCACAATTATGCGAACTTCCATCGAGACGGATAATTGCAATAAAACAGTGCAATGGGCTTCAAACTTCTTCTAGAACAAGCTCACAAACTTGATCTATGCTTCAATTTTACGATCTTTTATTGAGACTGACATTTACAGTCCTACATTGTTGCTGGCTTCAAATTTCTTAAAGATGGGGCACAGAAACATGTTCTGTGCCTCAATTCTACGAACTTCTTAGGAAACAGACAATGCCAGTTATACGAAGCAGTCAGCTTCAATTTATACATATATTGAACAAAGACTCCAGGATGCTGAGTTTTAAGTTTTAACCTTTTGGCGGGTTCTGTAAGTATGAACTTTGCTATTGTTGCCCACTTGTAGGACTGAATTTGTCAATCCCTATAGAAGTTGCAGTCATCTGATGTTGCAATTATCGCTCATTCTATGTTGAAGATAGCTAAGAAATGCGAAACTGATGAATGGGTGCGATTATCCGTACGCATGCAGATATTCTCTGAGGTACACATACAGACATTCTCTGAGGTACACATACAGATATTCTCCGAGGTACGCATACAATTATTCCCGGAGGTACGCATACAGATATTCTCCGAGGTACCCATACTTATATTCCCGGAGGTACGTATACAGATATTCTCTGACGTACGTATACAGGTATTCTCTGAGGTACGCATACCTATATTGTCTTCAATATTTAAGAAACTATTCATTATTTCAGAGACTAATGGAATCCTCTCCTGTGGAATCCTCTCCTCACTAACCTCCGTAACTCGCTTTGTTATCCGGGGGTATTTCGCCCCTCTCTCGCTGGCCCTCGCTTCGCGAGTTTCTTCGTAACGCCTTCTGCGCAGGCGTAATACACTCGCTGGAGATCTGCCTGCTGTTCGTATCTCTGACTCACCGCCAGGAGAACATTCCCGCGAACCCTAAAAATGGAAAAATCAGAGATTAATTGATAATGAGGGTGCATAGGTCGTTTAGTCCACTTACGAAATTCGTGTTTTTAAAATGATTTTATCAGAGGTCTTCACCTTATTTAATTTTCACAGGAAAATTCTTTAGAAATTCTATTTTACGCAATTGTAACTTAAGTTAGAGACTAAACATAGCAGTATATTCTAAATCATCACGTGCAATTGCAAATCATTTGACCTGATAAGTCCAGCACTAGCTTTGACAGAAAATCTCTCTATACTAAAAGGATTTTGTCAGCGGCCGCACCTTGCTTTCTTTCAATATAGAGATATATTATATTCAGATTAAATGTCCAAGCTAAGTGCTTTGTTCATAATATTCCCTAGTGGTTATTTGTATACCTGAAAATTGTACCACAACTCTTAAAAATACAATTCACTTTTCAAAGTCCAGCTGGGAGCAAACTGCAACTCATGGATGATGAGAAACTTACGAAACGAGAAACATTGCCGCTTCTAAAGATTCTAGATCTTCACGGCTAGTACTTTCTTAGATTAAACTGGGAGTTTGCTTTTAATGTTGAAATAAAGATACACTTTAAGGTTATGGAACTAAAGTGATGAAAGGGAGGATATATATATATAAGTACATATAAATTGTATATGTATATATATATGTATATATATGTATATATAGATATATGTATGTATATATATATGTATATATTATATATATATATGTATATTATATATATATGTATATATATATATATATATATATGTATATATGCATGCATATATGGTCTTGGGGACATATATTTATGGCCCCAAGACCATATATATATGGTCTTGGGGCCATGGATATATTTTTGTATAGTTTCTTGGAGTCATGTCAAATGTCCATTATTCCATGTTCACGAGCGAATAATAAACTTGAAACCGGTCCATAGATACTGATATTTGCAATGGAAATCTCTTCCAAAATTCCTCCCAAACGCGTTCGATTGTTACTTTCCTTATATGCACAGTATAATGCATTTAAAATAAGTATTGAGAATGGGTCGAAAATTTGAATTCGAAGTTTCGAAAGGAGAGCACGTTTCAGGCATCCACGAACACGAATCGAACGTTTTTCAGGTACGTAAATAATCATTTATTACTTAATTGTTCATTATAATCGATTAACACAAGCTTTAGAAGATTAGCATGAATTGTTCTCTAGATATTGTACATTTTTCAAATAAATGTATCAAAAAATCACATTAAATGAAAAAAAAACTAACTTTTGTAAAATATGTTCCCTTTCCATATGTAACATTATGCGATAAATTTGTTAACACCGTTCTTTTGGATCTTGCTCGTTCTATTCACGAGAGAAAGTACTTTGGGTAATTGTTTGTTATTTGGATGCCATTACTTATGCATCTACTATAAGAATAACCTAGTTCTCCATCCATAACGCTTGGCAAAATTTTGCCGACCAACTTGGCTGAATATCGTCAACTTGGCGACTTTTTAAATGTTGCCAAATAGACTTAAAATATCCCCCAATTGACAAAAAAATGACTCTAAATTGATAAAAATGCCGCTAAAACAATGAAAGTGATGATTAATTGATGAAAATTCAATATTTTGGAAAGAATATAAGAATCTCGTCCGTAAGGCTTAGCGAAAATTTTGGTGACGAATTTTGTGGAATATAGATAACTTAGCAATTTTTTTAAATGTTACCAAATTGACAAAAATGGAGCTAAATTGATAAAAATGGCGCCAAATTAATAAAAATGGCGCTAAACGGGAGGTAATGTTTAGCAAATTATTATTTCCATCATATGACGGGCCTTCTGTCTAATATATCAGAAAAGTGCTTCTCTCCGCTTGCTTGCAACATTTGGCGATACATTTGGCAAACTTGGTGAGTTAATCTAGCGAAATAAGAACACCAACTTGCCGGTATATAGCTCCAGATTGACGAAAATATCATCAAAATTGCAAGGATGGCGCCAAGTTAATGAAAATGACGCCTAATTGAAATTAAATTATTAAAATATTTTAATATATGGACTATATTGTTCATTGAGGATGCTTGAAATATTGATAATTTTCAATGTAGAGTTGTATGAAATATAAGTTAATTGTGTACGAAATAGTTTTACATGTTATTATTCGGAAAAGCGCCAAATGTACAATTCAATGTTGAAAACATTGTACCATGAATCTTATAATTTTTTCAAAGTAAAAGAAATAAGTTCATTGCATTATATATGGACAGTGTTTATGTTTTATATTTTCATGTACTGGTGTTTATGCTTTATGTTTCATATACTGGTGTTTATGTTTTATATTTTCATGTGCTGGTATTTATGTTTTATATTTCCACATGTACTGGTGTTTATATTTTATATTTTCATATACTGGTGTTTATGTTTCATATTCTCATGCATTCCTGTTTATGTTCTTTTTGATGTACTGGTGTGTATGTTTAATATTTTCATGTACTGGTGTTTATGTTTTATATTTTATGTACTTGTGTTTACGTTTTAAATTTTCATGTACTGATGTTTATGTTTTATATTTTCATAGGTGACGCAATGATACGTGTGCATTTCCCACTTAATTTGATTTGCAACTTAAGGAAAGCCTTGGTTTTGAGCACAAATATTCTTTATTGAACTAGAAAATTTACTTTTTGATATAGATTTTGGCTGATTTTCAATAATTTTACTTTGCTATAAATAAAGTATCAAATTTCTTTTATATAGGGTCATGATGCGTTTTCATGTAAAAAATGTATTCTGAGAAATACATAATATATATCAAATCATCGAAATCAATCTCCCTTGACTTTTAATATGAAAAAAATTGGACTTAGTCGGGGTTGAAATTTAAAGCCGCATATTTATCGAACGTTAGAACGCATATTTAAGTGACTGATAAGCCTCAGGGATAGGTGGTAAACGACGTTGTCGGTCAAGTTAATGGAAGCAGGTGATTGGATGACTCGTCAAACATTCCACGCGACACTTATGACCTAATCCCATATGTGACGTAAGCAATAAATGTGATTTCAAAAATGCGGTACGCAGGTCATTTGAAGAATAAAATGAAAACACCTTAAGATTGTAATCGTCATTCATTCATTCATTTAATCATCATTCAATTTTATCAAATTTGCATATTTTTAATGTTGAAGAGGAATAATGTGAGTGTTCAGAGTTTTATACATAGTAATCCGCCATCAATAGTTAACAAATTTTATGTGGCAGCGCATTACTTTCCCTACACATTGCAGGTACTTTACTTCATTCAATGAAATGGACAAAATCCACTGCACAATGTTTTAACGCTGAAAAGTGCACTGACATTTGGCGCTTTTTAGGATGATAACAGGTGAATTGTTTATTTTACCAAATTGATAATTTACCAAATTTGCTTATATGTCACGAAAATAGTTTGACAACAGAAAATATTTCTGACATCAGCTAAACAATATTCCATTATATTAATGTAATCCATCATATTAAAATATGTTTATTAATTCAATTATTTCGAGTCAGTTTCCAAAATGTAGCATAATTTCTGTCAATTTGGAGACATTTTCATCAATTTAGTTCTACAGTCAAAATTCGGCAAGCTGGCTACTTTTTACCAAATTAGAAGCCAGGGATGTCAAATTTATCTCCAAGTTTTACATATTTGATGACACTTACTGTTGTTTAATTTTATATAATATGTTAAAAAACGTTCTCAAAAACGTTCGATTGGATTTCAGGGATGCTTGGAGAATGCTCTTCCATTGAAAACTCGAATTCGAATTTTCAACCCGTTCACAATACTTACCCTATACATTTTCCCATATATGTATTCCCCCTATACTATGTATATATAAAAGGTAATAAAATTTGCTGTAGGCAGCAGTAGACTTTCACTACAATTTCCAATTCATACGAGAAAGCATTCTAGTCTCGAAATAACGAATATAACGTCACTAGAAAAAATTCGAATACCTCGTATAACGCGCCATTATTAGTAGCAGGTTCTGGAATAAAAAAATTATAGATATTACAGAAGAAGAAATTTGAAAGTAAAAAGAAGAAAGTTTCAATTCACCAAATTATAATATTTTCGTCTAATGAAAAAACAGTAGCCCGTGTCCTTGCATCAGGGTCGCCTATAAGAAAGGGGGATGGATAGGCTCCAGAGGGGTCCCGGACCGACAATATGTTTTATTTAAAGTAGACGAAGGCATCAAAGATTCAAAACGAGTCAATTAAACATAGACGAAGGCCCGTGATAAATGTTTATTTAGTAGGAGGGGCACAATTTACATGGGCGGCCCTACTCGCTTGAAGGAATTATTTTTAACGTATTTAATAACGCCGTTATAAATCGTTTTCAAGCGCGACTCTTCAACAAAGTAGAAGCAGATTTTATTCTGAACGTGGTCGAATGCTTGTTTTCTAAAATAAAAATCTCTTAGGTGAGAAACATTTACAATTATTCAATTACAGTAGTTAAAACTATTCGATCCATGGGTGTGGGGTCAAAATGCAGCTCCAATTGAGCGAGGCATCAAGAAAGCTGAAGTCTGACCTGTCCTCGTAGTATTTAGCTGGTGCATGTAAGTATCTAGCTAGTGCCGATAAGTATTTAGCTAGTATCTGTAAGTATTTAGCCAGTACCTATAACCTGTAAGTATTTAGCTGATAATATGGATTGATCTTCGCCGTGGGTGATACCCCCTAGCCACTTTGAGGCTGGTAACAGGACTTGAGAAAGAACAGTACTTAAAAAAATACTGTAATCAACAATTCATCAATTAATCAACAATTGTAATCAACAATTAAAATAAATATGCTCAGTTCTCAATTAATGTAGATATTACAGATTTTATTTTATATTCTTATTTTTAATTTTACTTTATTAATGTTACATAATAAATGAAGATGTATGCTGTTACTTGTATTTGCAATAGGTGCACGATCCTAACTTTAGGAAAGAAAGTTATAGGCAAGTTCTGTCAAGTTATAGTCATGTTATAACCAGGTTCTGTCAAGTTATAGCCAGGTTCTCCCTGTAAAGACATTATGGTATCAACTTCATCCCTTCTTTCTCTATACATGCACAATTTATTTTATTTAGTGAAATAAATATTTTGCTTACTTATTAATTTCTCCTTTAGCCTAGTCGTACGTATTTTACCAGGAACAACACATTTTTTTAAGAAATATCAACATAATCTCATTTTCCTCCATTTAAGCATCTGCTTCTCGTCCAATTGGAAAATCATTGGCTTTATTAATTTTGGGAAACTGCACTACGACCAGAGAAATTGGAAATTTATTTGCCATCTTCAACATCTTAGATTCCGAAAAGCTTTTCTCATCTGAGAAATTGTCGTATGTCAAGCAAAATGTGGGTCTTAGCCAAGTTCCTGTAAGATTTACTTTGTGTGTGTATGTGTGTGTGTGGGGGGGATATTAACAAGCCATTATTTATGAACTAAAAGCGTTTCGACATAATGTAGGATTAAAAGTGATTGGGAAATTTTTTTTATTGAGCTTAATATGGAATGACACGCTTGCTTTTTATAAAGAAAATGCAGTAATTTCATGCAGATATTAAGATCATTTCAATGTAGGAACTATTGTTGTAAATTAGAACAAAATATGCTTTATTTTTACTGTCCTTCCAATATACCCGGACGACCATTATTTCCTGAATTTTTATTTATAGATATATACTCCCAATTCCAAAAATGTTTTACTTAATGTTACAATTTCTATTACAACCGTTTTAAATCTATAAATGTATTTGTCGTAAAAATATAAAACCTAAACATTTCTTTCGGCCTCTCAATCTAAAATTTTCCAATTACTCAAAATTTCTTCATGTATTAGTATGAAAAATTCAAAACAGTTCATGTGAAACTCGAAACAGTTCATGTGAAGCTCAAAACAGTCCACGTAAAACCCAAACTATGCATTCTTTTTACTGTCCTTGCAATATACTGGGTGACCCTGAAGGTCCTGGGGCAACCATTATTTCCTGAAGTGTTGTTTGTAGATATACAGGGTGATTAAAAAAAGATGTACCAAACTTTACGATGTGGTAGTATACATGAAACAAACATTTTCGGCATAGTTTTCCGGGTTTGAGATTGAACGCAAACGCGTTACAGGATGCTTACTCGTTGGGAAGCAGCCGGTCCGCAAACTTAAAAGCGCCATTCTGGTTGTTACTGTCTGGTTGAAGAAGAGAACCACGTATGAAAATTTCATCTGGAGAAGAAGAAAAACCCTTATGCAAATTTTCATGACACCGAATGTACGGCCTTATCAGTTTGCAGCAGTTATTCGCAGCTCCAACTTTTGAGACGATGGAGGAATTTAAAATAAGGGAAAAGCTGGTATGCATATTATCTATGAAGCTGTAAATGGGAATGGCAGAGAGGCACAACGATTGTACGAAGAACGTTTACCCTATAGGCTGTTGCCCAATCGTAAAACATACGAACGCTTGCATCGGCAGCTCTGAAAATCAGGATTCTTTCCTTCTACCAGGTCTGATGCAGGTCGTTAAGATCGTCGCTGCTAGGCCTGATTAAGGTTTTCTGTCGCTCTTTTGAGCCATTACTATAATTAATGATTATTAAATGTCATTTTATAACTTCATGTCATTTCATAGTCATTCTTGTGTTTTCGCCTCACCTCATCGGTTTCACCATTAAGCGCCCGCTGGCGCGTTTACGTTTCATTTCCGACCAGGTAAATTATTACTAAAAAATGTTTGATTAGTTGTATAGTGCCACCTCGTAAAATTTGGCCCATCTTTTTTAAATCACCCTGTATACTTCCAATTACAAAAATGTTTTACATAAGGTTACAATTTATATTACAACAATTTAAATTCGAGAAAAGTATTTGTCGGAAAATAAAAAATCTAACTTTTCATATGGTCCCTCAATTCAAAATTTTCTTATTACTGAAAATGTCTTCATTAGCATATAAAACTTAAAGCATCTCAATTTTTACCAGCAAAATTTACCGACATATGAAGCATTGAATTTTATTCACTTCTCCATGCCTGTGAATACTCCATTTCTAGGTAGTGTTGAGAGGAGGTATAAAACACTTCAGGATATTTGCTTTCATGTCATTTAATGGCATATCTTTGGAATTTTGCGGGGTCTAAGCAAAAACTGTTTCCTTGTTCACGCGAAGTACGGACACATATGTGGGTCTGTAGGCCTTTCCGGGAGGTGGGTGATAGGGGAAGTATTGTACGGTCTTTATAAATATCGCCCCCACTGGCTTCCTGTTTAAATTGGGTAGCACCTCCCGGCCGTGTAAATAGATACCTTACACCGTCGGGTAGATAGGACGACCTAGATCTAGGAAGAAGAAATAGGAACTATGTACATAAATTGAAATAAAAGTCATAGAATATTTTGCAGTTTTTCTTCACAAGATAGTATTTCAATGACTGATGTATTACACTATTCGTTCGAAACTATGAAATGAAATTTTATTCTAGCATTCAAATTTTAAAATATGATACATATCATCATCGATTTCAAGAACTAAAGATTTCATTTTTACCATAGGGCTTTTCGCAACATATGAATGGAATCATAATATTTCCTAATTTAATTTCGGATATGCACAATACATTTTTTGAACAGTACGACCCCAATGTAAGAGGTCATCTGAATTCCGTCCTCCAGAAATCAATTATTTTATACTTTGTAGGGGTGGGCGATGTTGGTCCCGAACCAGGCTCGAACTCGAGACCAGGCGTTTACAAGATCGACATTATAAGGTTAGACCAAAGCTTAGGATCCGAATTTATAATTCGGGTACTGATGCCTATCATCTTCGATCGATGTTTTTGGCAGGAGCAGAGCCGTCACAATGTTTATATGTTTTGGGAATGACTGATTTAGACGTGAGGAATTATTCGCAATGATGCTTCACCTTGTTCGATTTGAGAGACAGATTTTAATTAATGTAACGAATTGGGGTAGCATTTGATATTTCCAACTATAAAGCTGTTCTGCTAACTTATTATATGAATAACTTGGTGATTGGTGCAGATTTCCATAGAGAAAACTTCGAAATTAGATTTTGAGCTCCATATAATATTGTCATCTGGAGTAGAGTTGTTCATCTGAATTGGTGAAATAAATATGTAATAAGGGCAGTAGATTTCAACTTAGCGATTTAAAATAGAATATGTTGTTTTTTTTATCTTGCAGAGAACTCATATTTATTTAAGCCCAGTTAAAATCCTGGATAGAATATGAATCCCCAGATGGTTGGTCTGTGCTCTAACCATTGATCTATATGGACGATATTATTTTCTTCTCTATTTGACACGGATTTCCATTGTTTGAAATTAAATTAAATTTTGAATTCTGGGGACTTCGTAGGGGTCTTAAACGGAGCTGTTTGTCTGGATTGGAAAAAATATATTTAATAAGATTTTCAGTTTGCAACATATTAATTTATTGCCAAAGTATTTATTGGAAAGGATGTTACTGTCCCTGTGGATGCCGTTTTCACTTGGTTCCGGTCTAAATTGGGTGACTCTGTCCCGGGCGTTCAAACTGACACCTTACACCATCGGGTAGGTCGGACGGTATAGGTCGAACGCAAAGAAGGGTATCCCAGAAACTGCTTATTAACATCCCAAAATTTTTAGACGGGGGACTACAGACATGCATAACATGGGGGTATTTACTGATAAATTGACATCACTCGCAGTTCAATTTGTTGTTGTTGAGACCCAGACCGTCCGACCTACCAGAAAGGTGTAAGGTAACTGTATGGACGGCCGGGAAGTGCCACCCAATTTAGACCGGAGCCCAGTGGGGGAGGCATCCACAGGGACCGTACCCTCCTTCCCCTACCACCAACCTCTCGGAAGGACTTACGGATCCACATGTTTAACGTGATCGTACTCCGCATGAACACGGCGGCATTTGTGGTAGCGTGCAAATCTAGCGCGCAAACCACGGGGATACCGCACCCGAGATGGCCAACAGCAAGCGGTGTTCCGAGGTGGTCACCCACCAAGTACTAACCGCGCCCGATGCTGCTTGACTTCGGTGATCTAACGAGAACCGGTGTTTTCAGCACGGTACGGCCGTTGGCCCGCAGTTCAATTTGTGTATAACCCCCCAATTTCTCAACAGAAAAATTGCTGCAAATTTGAGCTGCAATATCTCTGTAAATTTCACTCCTAAATTTCGTATGCATTTTGTTCCGTCACGTATCTCTGGCAAATATAAACTTAGATTCACTTTTAAAAGAATTTTCCATGCTTTTCTGACCTTAATTTTAAGCTCGCTAACGATGGTCGGTAAAGTACAACAGTACTGAAATTATTTTTAGTGTATGGCAAAACAGGTACAGATTATATATATTTTAACGTAATTCAAATTTAATATTAAATTATTCATTTCCAACATTCGAGGATCTGTTTCACTTAAATCCTTTATCAAAAAGTAATTTTTTAGAGAAAAAATTCAACTTTATAACCACGAAAGAAGTACAAATTGTAAATATGTTTGATTTAAAAATACAAGAACTACATCACATGAAAGCTTTGAAAATTTTATGAGACCTTTTAGCCCCAAGAAATGAAGCAGAAAAACTTTTGAATAAGAAAGGTATCATTTATTAAATCCTTAATTCTTCTCAGAGTAAATAGAAAAAAAATATACAAATTTATATGTTTTTGATCCTCTTTGATGTTGGTTTAAATATAAAAATTGGTAGTTATTTAAATGTTTGTTCTTTTTTTCCGTAATCATTTCCTATTTAATTATATAGTTTTTAGTTCTTGTCTTAACGTATTAATTTCTTTTTTCTGTCCAATTTTAAAATTTATTAGCAGATTTTTCAAATGAATTGGAACATAATATAGTTAATATTTTTTATAAGAAGTAAATCAAATACTAGATGTTACGCTCTGCACATTCTATGTACTTAGCGGAAAAATAGTTTGAAATTTCTTTGAAAAAACTAATAGTACATACGACAGAATATATTTTTTTATTATGGTATTATAATATATTGAATGTAATTTTATTTAAAATATAATTCATAAAAGAGTTTTAACTTAATTTTTCCACCATACTATTCTTAAAACATTGACGAAACTAAATTCACAAAATAGCCGCTAATCTTGAAACATTGACAAAAATCTTAACTCATTGTAGCTCGTATCGCGTCAACAACTCTCCAACGAAGCGATGACCCCTTTTAGAGTATCTCTATAGACACTTTTGGAATTATCTCATATCTCGCTGAATAATCGTTTTTACGTGGTTTTTCTCGAACATTCATGAAGCCGCTAAATGTCAACAAATTGTCGATAATCGCAAAATCTGGAAACCCTCCTCCCTACTTCAACTTCAGACAACCCTAGGCTTACGTGATGTTAAAGGATGCTTGTACGGGCGTTTCCCCCGTCTGGTCTGCGAAAGAGACTAAAGTCGAAAGTGAGAGAGGGAGAACAGACTCCGAAGGGTTTTACAAGTTCGCAATAATATCTTAGGGTTGTTATGAATGCTGCAGGATTTCATAACTTTATCTCACTGTCATCAATGCTATAATTCGTTATATCAATGGTTAATAATATCCCAAGTGACTAAAAGGACAACACGTCCGGACTTAAAATACTTAACGGGCTTTAAAATAAATAAAACTTATTTTTGCACACAGACGTAAATTACATTAGATTAGCTATATAGCGTTTCTGAGTAAAACGTCCTTCAACGGAGGCATATGACATAGTACAAGTACATATACAGCCAAACCACAAACTAAATTTGCATATTACAAACATCCGATTGGCAAAAAGTAAATTCATACGATGCATAAAGAAATTTTACATGAGAATCAAATATAAATATACAAAGTACAATGCAAAAAAAAATGATATTAGCAAAACTTTGAATTCTTTGATACATAGACAATGGTTTCACTTCTTAAGAATCCGGAATTACCCGCGGAGCAAAGCTTTTTGAAAAATGTCGAAATTGCGAATGGCAACTCCAAAGAGATAAATAGACAAAGATTCAAAAAGCAGAATGTTCCGGGGGTTATTAAAGGGCGTTAATGGGAAAGTCGAGCAGAGAGGCAAAATGATTAGTGAAAACAGTTAGGGATAAAGCGGTTGAAATTGGAAACAAAACATATATTAAGAAGAAGAAAATTTTACGATTTGTTTGCTAAAATAAACTTTTTATTTATTTTCAAGTTCTTTTTATAATATTCCAGGTGCTTTATACAGAGATTCATATGTTTCTATGAAATCGCGATTTCTACACAAATTTCAAGAGTCATCAATTTTTACTTTCCTTATATACAATAATGTATAAGGAAAGCATTGTGACGGGGTCGAAAATTCGAATTTGAGTTTTCGACGGGAGAGCACGTTTCATGCGTCCCTGATCACGAATAGATCATTTTTGAAGTGATGTCTGTGTGTGTGTGTATGTCAGTGAGTCTTTGGAGACGATAACTGACGAACGAATGGACCGATTCGAACGAAATTTTGTACAAAAATTACAACTTATTGTTTTCATACGCAATCGAATCTTCAGAACCCCCCTAAATTTTCGAGTGAAACTTTGAAAAAATCGTCAAAAAATCAAAACCCCTATTAAAGTTACGCAAATAGACATTTCTTATGTAAATTTTCATTAGAAAAAGATTGACATAAATTTTAGAATGCTAATATGGACCGTTCTCGAGATATTGCACATTTTTCAATAAAATTATCAAAAAGTCATATAAAATAAAAAAAAATATTTCTTATTGAGAAATATGTTCACTTTTCATATGTAATACCATGCGAAAAATTGGGTGACATCATTCTCTTGGATCTAGCTCGTTGCATTCATGAGAAAAGATACTTTGAGTAATACTTTTGTATTTGAACGCGAACAGTCATTTATCTGCTGTAAGAATAACTTATTTCTCCGTCCATAACACTTGGTGAGATTTTGGCGACGAATTTGGTAGAATATCGCCAACTTTTAAATGTTGCTAAATTAACGATAAACTCGCCAAATGGATAAATGAAAATGAATGAAATGAAAATGAAAATGACGACTCACTGACGAAAATTCAATATTTTGGAAAGAATATAAATATCTACTATAAAAATAATCTATTTTTTTTTACTGTAAAGGTGGTAAATGCATTGCAATATATATGGAAAGTCATGTGCTGTCCACATCAGATTTTTTTTCATTTTTATGCAACTTTTTTTCGAAAATATTCAACATTTTAGTAGATTATTGAAAATATTAAGATATTATTTTAAGATACATTTTTTTCGAAAATATTCAACATTTTAGAAGATTATAGAAAATATTAAGATATTATTGAAGATATTGAAAATAAGAGAGACGCTTTTAAAGTAGGAAATTACAATAATAATTTATTTTCTATATATAGTACACTTCAATCAATATTCCAGATCTTGACTTGGTCTTTGCTTAGAAAGCCTGTTTGAAGATATGCCAAAATATGCATGATAATTCATATCTGAAACATAGGCGTCTCTTTGCCGTTTCTCTTTTAAATACTTACAGGTAATTATAAGTTGCAGATTAATCACAAGTATATTTAAAGTATGAAATTCAAAGATGAAAAAATTCTTCCCTCACATTTAAGGAAAATGCAGAGCATAACTTATAACTCACTTTTGAAATCCCACGTGCAGACAACATCGGCGAATTTGGCATGGTGCATTGGAATATTTAAGCCATTTGCATTTCTAGCATCGTTTGAATTTAAATAAATTCCACGTCAACCGCAGGTGTGCTGGAATTGACGTTGTCTATCAAGGCTCGGGAAGCAGATGATGAGACAGGTTCTTCCAAATGTTCTTGGACTATAACTTGAAAATAAGCTATAAAGTTGGCTAAATGACTTACGGCTGTTCGCAAAGAGGTTTTTCTGGAATTCTTTTTTTAAACAATAGGTACGATTAAGATAGTTTTTATTGTGTGTTGTAAATGGGACGAAGATATAGATAATGCTGGATATAGAAGTTAAGTTGTGTGGTAAATATACAGGTGTAAGACCAGATTTGAGACAAGATTTAGCGGAGACAGTTTTATTTCGAATATTTATGATTGTCTGTAATATTAAACAATGCATCAGACTTAAGGACGCCAGTTTTATTGCCTCCTGATCGAGAGATCAGGTAGGCCATAAACATAGGGAGATAAAGTGAAGACATGACATTGGGTTAATACGTTAACCAATTATTCAAGATATCTGCTTGCATTGCCCTAAGGTCGGCCAATCAGAGCCAAAGAGGCGTTGTTGTTCTTGAGACCCAGACTGTCCGACTTACCAGAAAGGTGTAAGATACCTGTTTGCGCGGCTGGGAAGAGCCACCCAATTTAGACCGGAACCCAGTGGGGGAGGCATCCACAGGGACCGTACCCTCCTTCCTCTACCACCAACCTCTCGAAGGACTTACGGACCCACATGTTTAATGTGATCCTACTCCGCGTGAACAAGGTGGCGATTTTGGCACCAGAGGGAATCGAACCCGGGCCCACCGAGTGCAATTCCCGCGCGCTAACCACTGGGCTACCGTGCCCAGCCAAAGAGGCATGTCAGACCAAAGAGGCGTGAAAGACTCAGGCCACCCGACTCACCCTATGGTATGAGCAGCTGGTTGAGTGGCCGGAGACCAAAGAGGCGTTGTTGTTGTTGAGACCCAGACCGTCCGAACTACCAGAAAGTTGTAAGGTAATCGTTTGGACGGCCGGGAAGTGCCACCCAATTTAGAGACCAAAGAGGCGTGGAAGACCCAGACCGTCCGACTCGTCCAGAGGACTTAGAGTAACTAGTTGGACGGCCGGGAGACCAAAGAGGCGTGTCAGACCTCAGGCGAAAAGAGGTACGACTGATTATGCACGACTGATTATGCAGTTGGATTATGCTCAGATTGGATTATAAAGAAGTTGGATTATACTCAGTACGACTGATTATGCACTACTGATTATGCAGTTGGATTATGCTCAGGCGAAAAGAGGTACGACTGATTATGCAGTTATGTTGAGATCAATTTGATTCGTGTTCAGTGATCGACTTCCTTACGAGACGGCGTACCACACCGTAAGTTGGTGCAGTACGGTGTACACTGATGAAACAGAACCACAGGTGGTTCTGCCAATTCACAAAGACGAAATTGGAGGTACATGTTCCTATCAATAATTATAGAAGGTCATAAATGCAGTTTAGGCATTTTAACATAGCTGGTCTCACATTTGCAATCTCCTCCGCAAATAGTAATATGACTAGCCGAATACCCGTTGAAAATCAACGGTCTCGCAATAAGCAACCTTTGAATAAAGGTAAATTTTTTAATAATTCGCGTTTCATATTTATTCGACAAATCGATTCGACTAAATTTGCTGATTTCTTCCTTTCGAATTATCTACCCGTACAACACATTAAAGTCTATCTCATCCCGATGCACTCCTATATTATTATTTCTCCTTTGGAACTTTTTTCTATGAAGTACATCCATAAATGAACATTTTTGAAAAACTCTGTTTGTCTTGTGTTTTTTATCAGATGATTGGCCCAAATACCAAATATCAAGCCTCTATCACATTTAAAAGGAAGCGTGCCTCATTTATTAGGAAAATCGAACATATTAGTGTGCGCACCCCTTAAAGTAGCAAATATTGGAAATATAAAATTTCACACTCTCTTCCTTTTAAACTATCTACTCGAATATCAAATTTGAAGTCGCTATCCTATCGAGAAGCATGTTTTTCTATCACTTCACCTTTCGAACGTTTTTCTGTGTAGCACCCCGTTAAAGAACATTTTTGTCAAACTGTACTCATCTTTGGTTTTTTTTGTCAAATGGTTAGCCCATATACTAAATTTCAAGTCTCTATCACATTGTAAAGGAGGCGATTTTCATTTGTTCGGTAAATCGAACATTTTAGTGAGCGGAACCCCCTACAATAACAAATGCTGGAAAATTGAAATTGCACACTTTCTTCCTTTCCAACTTTTTACCCGTACACTAAATTTGAAGTCTCTATCTCATCGCGAAGCATACTTTTCTAGCATTTCATCTTTCGAATGCTTTTGTGTGGAGTACCCACCCCCTTAATTATACATTTTTGAAAAACTCTATTCTTTATGTGAATTCTGTCAGATTATTTTCCCATATATCAAATATCAAGCCTCTATCACGTTTTAAAACGGGCGTTTCTCCTTTATTCCGAAAATCGAACATTTTGGCGTGTGGCACCCCCTAAAGTAGAAAATATTGGTAAACTGAAATTTTACACTTTCTTCCTTTCAAACTATCTACCCTTATACCAAATTTGATATCTCTATCTCAATCCGAAGCGTGGTTTTTTATCAATTCACTTTTCGAACGTTTTACTCTGAAGCACCCCCTTAAACGAACATTTTTGAAAAACTATATTTGTCTTGGGTGTTTCCATCAAATGATTAGCCCATATACCGAATTTCAAGCCTCTATCAAATTTTAAAGGAGCGTTTTCTCATTTATTCTGCAAATCGAATATTTTGGTGTGCGGCACCCCCTTAGGTAGAAAATATTGGAAATCTGAAATTGCACGCTTTTTTCCTTTTGAACGATTTACCAATACACCAAATTTGAAGTCTCTACCTCATCGCAAAGCATTCTTTCCTATCATTTCACTTTTCGAACGTTTTAGTGTGCGGCACCCCCCTTAAGTAGAAAATATTGGAAATCTGAAATTGCACACTTTCTTCCTTTCGAGTGATTTATCCATACACCAAATTTGAAGTCTCTATCTCATCGCAAAGCATGCTTTCCTATCATTTCTCTTTTCGAAAGTTTTAGTGTACGGCACCCCCTTAAGTAGAAAATATTGGAAATCTGAAATTGCACACTTTCTTCCTTTCGAACGATTTACCCATACACCAAATTTGAAGTCTCTACCTCATCGCAAAGCATTCCTTCATATCATTTGACTTTTCGAACGTTTTGGTGTGGGGCACCCCCCCTTAAGTAGAAAATATTAGAAATCTGAAATTGCACACTTTCTTCCTTTCGAACGATTTACCCATACACTAAATTTGAAGTCTCTACCTCATCGCAAAGCATTCTTTCATATCATTTCACTTTTCGAACGTTTTGGTGTGGGGCACCCCCCCTTAAGTAGAAAATATTGGAAATCTGAAATTGCACACTTTCTTCCTTTCGAACGATTTACCCATACACCAAATTTGAAGTCTCTACCTCATCGCAAAGCATTCTTTCATATCATTTCACTTTTCGAACGTTTTAGTGTGCGGCACCCCCCTTAAGTAGAAAATATTGGAAATCTGAAATTGCACACTTTCTTCCTTTCGAACGATTTACCCATACACTAAATTTGAGGTCTCAACCTCATCGCAAAGCATTCTTTCCTATCATTTCACTTTTCGAACGTTTTGGTGTGCTGCACCCCCCCCCTTAAGTAGAAAATATTGGAAATCTGAAATTGCACACTTTCTTCCTTTCGAGTGATTTATCCATACACCAAATTTGAAGTCTCTATCTCATCGCAAAGCATGCTTTCCTATCATTTCACTTTTTGAACGTTTTAGTGTACGGCACCCCCTTAAGTAGAAAATATTGGAAATCTGAAATTGCACACTTTCTTCCTTTCGAACGATTTACCCATACACCAAATTTGAAGTCTCTACCTCATCGCAAAGCATTCTTTCATATCATTTCACTTTTCGAACGTTTTGGTGTGGGGCACCCCCCCTTAAGTAGAAAATATTGGAAATCTAAAATTGCACACTTTCTTCCTTTCGAGTGATTTACCCATATACCAAATTTGAAGTCTCTATCTCATCGCAAAGCATGCTTTCCCGTCATTTCACTTTTCGAACGTTTTGGTGTGGGACACCCCCTCTATAGAACGTTTTCGAAAAATTCGATTTTTCCAGGGGGTTTTATCGAACGACCGAGCCGTGTACCAAATTGCAAGTCTCTATCTATTCGGGAAGTGCCTAAAAAAAGCGTGACAGACAGACAGACAGACGGACAGACAGACGGACACTTGGCAATTAGTTTACCCATACACCAAATTTGAAGTCTCTACCTCATCGCAAAGCATTCTTTCATATCATTTGACTTTTCGAACGTTTTGGTGTGGGGCACCCCCCCTTAAGTGAAATTGCACACTTTCTTCCTTTCAAACGATTTACCCATACACTAAATTTGAAGTCTCTACCTCATCGCAAAGCATTCTTTCATATCATTTCACTTTTCGAACGTTTTGGTGTGGGGCACCCCCCCTTAAGTAGAAAATATTGGAAATCTGAAATTGCACACTTTCTTCCTTTCGAACGATTTACCCATACACCAAATTTGAAGTCTCTACCTCATCGCAAAGCATTCTTTCATATCATTTCACTTTTCGAACGTTTTAGTGTGCGGCACCCCCCTTAAGTAGAAAATATTGGAAATCTGAAATTGCACACTTTCTTCCTTTCGAACGATTTACCCATACACTAAATTTGAGGTCTCAACCTCATCGCAAAGCATTCTTTCCTATCATTTCACTTTTTGAACGTTTTAGTGTACGGCACCCCCTTAAGTAGAAAATATTGGAAATCTGAAATTGCACACTTTCTTCCTTTCGAACGATTTACCCATACACCAAATTTGAAGTCTCTACCTCATCGCAAAGCATTCTTTCATATCATTTCACTTTTCGAACGTTTTGGTGTGGGGCACCCCCCCTTAAGTAGAAAATATTGGAAATCTGAAATTGCACACTTTCTTCCTTTCGAGTGATTTACCCATATACCAAATTTGAAGTCTCTATCTCATCGCAAAGCATGCTTTCCCGTCATTTCACTTTTCGAACGTTTTGGTGTGGGACACCCCCTCTATGGAACGTTTTCGAAAAATTCGATTTTTCCAGGGGGTTTTATCGAACGACCGAGCCGTGTACCAAATTGCAAGTCTCTATCTATTCGGGAAGTGCCTAAAAAAAGCGTGACAAACAGACTGACAGACGGACAGACAGACAGACGGACAGACAGACGGACACTTGGCAATTAGTATATATAGATAATTGTTGTAATGAATTTAATAATTAATCAAATGTTCTTAATAAATGATTTTACTTTAAAGTTAAATTGATGCAATTAATTGTGGTAGTATGTTAATGCATTCTATTCCAGGAACTCGCACTTAAGATAAATGAGATTAAGCGGCACACAACGCAATGTGTTTTAATGATTTTATGATATACGATACACAGCTATGTTTAAGAGAGTTTAATTTAAATTATGCTTTGCATAATTCGTTTCCAGCACCACAACAGGTTTTCTACGAAAGTCCTTAAGTGAACGGAAGTTCTTTTTACTTTCTCTGCAATACATTGTAAAGTATAGAGGAGGCATTGGAATCGTGTCGAAAATCGCAACTCGAGTTTTCGACGGATCTACATGTTTTGGGACCTCTAGAACACGAGAAAACTATTTTTTGCGTGACGTATGTGTGTGTGTGTGTTTGTGTGTGTGCCTGTTTGTCTGTGCAATTTATGTATCTCACTCAAAAAACTAATAGACCAAATATCATGAAATTTTATAGATATGTCTCTTATGGGTGACCTGGTGCTGATTAGATTTTGGTACAATTTGGGATAGAAGTTCCTGGCTTTTTTTGCGAAATGGTCTGCAAAAATCTCATGTATCTACTCTAGCTAAGAAACTAATTGACTAAATTTCACAAAATTTGGTAGGTAACTCACTTGTGGGATACCCTGGTGCTGATTAGAATTTGATACGATTCGGAAAAGCAGAACCTGTCAATTTTACGTCTCTTATAAAATCTAAATGAAAGACTGCGTATGCTCAAATATCAATTAAATGCTTGCGTTATATGTAATTCTTGACGAGGGTGAAGTCAAATCCCAAAACTCCAGAACTAACCGATCTCCATATATTTTATTTTTTTTTCGCATTTTTGTTACACCGCCTTTAAAAAAATGTCTACTTACCAAATAAAATCAAAAATTGAATTAAAAGTGCAATATAAGTGTTATTTCGTGCAATTAAACTCAATTGAATTATTAGAGAAATAAAAAGAAAATCAATTTGAGTTTGTAAGGAAAGTCATGTGCTGCCCACATCAGATTTTTTTTCAATGAATTTCCACTTTTGAACAAACATACACTGCATATGCGATTCATAAAGTGAGAAGTTTTGTGTTCGCCATGTTGTGTATTCCACTGATACTCTTAAAGAATGTCTCAGTTATCATATTTTAAATAACATTAATGACTATCCAAAGCTTGCAAATATCGTATATATCAGGGTTTTTTTTCTATCTTTCCCTATAAATAGGGCGGCTTATAACCAAAATCTTACAGAATATTTTATTTTGAAATAAGCAGTTGAAATTCTGCATGCTGATTGTCTTTTAAAAATGGGTTGAAGGAAAAAATACAAAATTCGAGCTTATCAAGTTTTAAATTACCCCAATGAATAGTCAAAATTTACATTTTTACTTTCCTTATATACATAATGTATAAGGAAAGTATTGTGACGGGGTCAAAAATTCGAATTCGAGTTTTCGACGGGAGAGCACGTTTCAAGCATCCCTGATCACGAATCAAACATTTTTAAAGTGATGTCTGTGTGTGTGTGTGTGGGTGTGTGTGTGTGAAAGTATGTGTGTATGTGTGTGTGTGGGTGTGTGTCTGTGAGCCTGTGGAGACGATAACTGACGAACTAATGAACCGATTCGAACGACATTTGGTAAAAAAATCACAATCCGTAAACACTGGAAGCCTATTGTTTTTATACGCAATCGAATGTTCAGAATCCCCCTAAATTTTCGAGTGAAATTTTGAAAAAATCGTCAAAAAATGAAAACCGTTAATCAAGTTACGCAAATAGGCATTTTTTATGTCAAAATCTTGCAAATTTCGTCATTCTCGCAAAAAGAGATACTAATAAGCAAAGTTGTATAGAACACCTGTTAATGACAGCCAGTTTCAATTACGTATGCTGTCCTGATTGCTCTACGTGTTCTGAAGAAGGAAAATACATATTTATAAACTGGACTAATATCCGATAAGAGAACTTTCCAAGTCAGTTCTTCAGCTTTACTCTGATAATTTGATCTTTTCATCATCTGCACCTTGCTGATGAGCGGTAATGACGGTGCAACTATGGTTCAGACGATGGAGATGGATGATCAGTTGAACCCTTTCTTGCTTTTATTCAAAAACACATGTCATAATTAAGTGCGTTTAAATATTATAAGAAGCTTACACAAATTATTAATGCAGTCTTTGTAATTTAACATGTTTTAACATTCCATAAGTCTTAACAATAATTAGCATTGGAATCCTATCTTCATTCTTCACGCTTATATTCTTATTCTACGTGAATTCGAATCTCAGATTAAAGAAAAAAAAATCTTGGGTCATCTTTTATGTTCCCTAAACATATGTCGAGACAAATTGGAAATTCATTGCCTCGTTAAGCCTAGGAGACTGGATTTCAGACACAAAAAGTACAAATTTATTTTCCGACCTCATTTTATGTTCTTGTTTGGCTGCTTTAAACTAAAAAAATTGGCATCTATCAAAGAGAATGTTTGTCGAAGGGTTCTTTTTTGAAGAACTTTTGCCCTGAAGATGTAATATTAACTGGTAATAATTTATAAAGAGAAGCATTTTTGAAATCTGGGGATGTGCTTTGGAAGTTTAGTAAATATTTATTTGGAAATTTTATGAAGCTTCTGAAAGCATACTTTAAAGTGTAGAGAAAAGCGATTGGAAGTAAAAATTCCTTGTTATGAAAGGTCTTTCAAACAAATTATTTTCCAATTCTCTTCGACATATTCAAATTCTTTCATTAGACATTTAGTGAATGTGCATATATTACATTAAACAATGCTATAATCTGGTCCTCACATGCTCCTCCATTAAAATTGTTCATCTCCTTATTTAAATTATTTTTATCAACCTTAGTAGTATTTACTAAATTTTTCATTTAAATTTT
The DNA here is from genome assembly GCA_951213105.1 of Amaurobius ferox. Taxonomy (NCBI): domain Eukaryota; kingdom Metazoa; phylum Arthropoda; class Arachnida; order Araneae; family Amaurobiidae; genus Amaurobius; species Amaurobius ferox. Next base: position 55,616,202 of record OX578138.1, on the reverse strand, counting down.
AAACTCGCACCAAAGCGTCACGGAAACCAAATGTGATGCACATTGAACTTAATAAAATAAAAATGTAAAGCACATGCTTTACTTTAACATAAACATTTATTTAAATTATTTAAACCATTGCGCTGATACATGAAATTGCGCTGATACGTTAACCCACCATATTAATCTTCAGTGCGAGTTCCTGGAATAGAAAACATTAACATACTACTGTAATTAATTGCACCATTTTAACTTTAAAATAAAATAATTGAATAACAACATACATTACATATTAAACTAATTACAACAATTATTCATATTAATGACGGCGGAGAGAGAGAGCAAATGTGAGAGCAGTTAATTAAAAATCTGATGTGGGCAGCACATGACTTTCCCTGCAAACTTATATCCACGTTCTATTTATTTCAATTAAATTTAATTCACTTTTAATTCAATTTTCGTTCTCATTTGATAACTGGACTTATTTTAAAAGGTGGCGTGGAAAAATACGAAAAAAACTAATGTATCTCGAGAACGGCTAGTCCTAGTGTAATGGGGTTAGTCTTATTCTTTTCTTCGTTAAAAATTACGCATTAAACAAGCATTTAATGGATATATTTGAGCAGACGTAGCTTTTTAGTTTAGATTTTGACAATTTTTGCGGGCCATTCTGCAAAAAAAGGCAGGTTATTTTTTTCAGAATCGTACCAAAATCTAATCAGCACCAGGGTGACCTATACGTGGCTTATCTACCGAATTTTGTGAAATTCGGTCCATTAGTTTTTCAGCTAGAGTGGATACAAGCTTTTGCGGGCCATTTCGCAAAAAAAGGCGGGTTCTTTTATTCCGAATCGTACCCAAAACTAATCAGCACCAGCCCCGCCCACAAGTGACTTACCTACAAAATTTTGTGAACATCGGTCCATTAGTTTTTTAGTTGGAGTGGATACAAAATCTACACAGACAGACACACAGACACACAGACACACAGACAGACACACAGACAGACACACACACAGACGTCACGCTAAAAATGGTTTTTTCGTATTCTAGAGATCTCGAAACGTGTAGATCCGTCGAAAACTCGAGTTGTAATTTTCGGCATGATTCCAATACTTTCCCTATACATTACCATGTATTGCAGGGAAAGTAAAAATGCCTAAAATGCATTGATGACCTTCAACAATTATTGATATGAACATATACCTTCAAGTCTGTCTTTGGACTTTGTCACCAGCTCGCACTTATAATGTCGATCATATTTGTACTGGAACCAACTCGCGGTATTGTATGCCCACTCGTTATCGTCGATCATATTGTACTGCTGTCTAGTAGTGAATTTTCGTGTTTATTGCCTTGTTGTTGTGTAGAAGTTCACATATTCTGTATATCTCTTTAGAACCTTTTTGGTTGCGCCTCTTTTGCCTGAGATCTGACACACTTTTTTGTCACTCTGATGGGCCAACCTTAGGACAATACGACCAGATATATTGGACATTGAACATTGGTTAACATCTTTAATTACTGTCGTGACTTGGCCTCCAAGGTTTATTGCCTACTTTGACCTGTCGGGTTAGGGTACCATAAAATTGGCGTCCTTAAGTCTGATGCTATTGGTAAACAATACAGACATCGTAAATACACACATTAAACAACTGTCTCTGCTAAATCTTTCTCAAAATCTGGTCCCACATTATATATATATATATATATATATATATATATATATAATAAAGAAATACAATCCCAAAAAGTATGAAATTCAAGAAAGAGAAAGGCGCAAATTGCCGCACTATCAGAGTCTTGAAATATAAGATTTAAAATGAAAAATGAAAATATATAGGTGTAATGATTGTGTTTACAGGGTTGCAGAAAGGTCAAGAGGGATTGCGACCCCTATTTCCTGGTTAGAAGCTAGCTTTGACTTCATGAAAACGCTCCCAGAGACTCTGAACGCCCGAAAAAACAATCGATCATGCCCATGGGGAAAAAATGGCCGAATCCCAGACAACATAAAAATGATCAAAATAACAAAAAAATTGGAAATTTTACTAACCAGCAAGACGAGAATCATGGAAGAGTTGCATAAAGGGTATAAACTTCGAATAGGAAAGCATACATAAATAAGTCGCGTCTAACTTATAGAGCCATCTGGATGTGAAACAATCAGATAATCCTAGGTAAACTATCGATAGTCCTAGGCACTATTATGATGTGTTTTGTAGAAATTATAGTGATAAAAATTATGTTAATTTATCCGACATCATACAATACAACTCAACTCTTACCTAGGATTATCTGATTGTTTCACATCCAGATGGCTCTATAAGTTAGACGCGACTTATTTATGTATGCTTTCCTATTCGAAGTTTATACCCTTTATGCAACTCTTCCATGA
>OX578138.1:55456325-55608825 GCA_951213105.1 Amaurobius ferox | reverse complement strand
TTATCATTCAGTTTTATCTTTTTTGTGATATGTCACAAATTTACATTTCTAATTTGATATAGGGTCCCCATTTACAGTGTTCAATTTTCAATTAAATATAACTCGCTCAATTTTAAAGATACAGATATGGGTCTTTTTAATGACCTTGTTGTGTGTGAATTTCTGTTAACCTCCCAAACTGAGAAGGGTCGCAAAATGACTACCAAGCTCACAAGTCTGGTTCTTAGCAAAGTTTTGTTGCTTTTCAAATAATGATTTAGAATTAGATAACATTTCTACACACTTCCAGAAAATATTCTTATAATCAAATCTTTATGTATTTCTGATAGTAGTTGTAACATATGAGTAATAAAGAAATTTATTATACTTACAAATGCGTTTTGGAACAATGATAAATTTGATACAAAATCCGGTGGACACAGAATATGTATCAGTTATTTTTGTTTAACTAGTTTTTAATACCAACGAGTTTTTAAATGCTATATATTTTCTTCGAGCACAGTGAAAATAATAAACTCGCTTAGTACACACGAATATACGCCACGAACATAATGGCTCTGTGGTGATCAAAGCTAGTAATTCTATCTAAAATTTTATTTCGAATTTTCCCCTCCGTTACAATATCTAAGAATGCCGCGCATCATAAGGAAATAAAAATTCTTCTTACTTGCAGGTCATAATAATATCAAAATACATCTCCTTACATACGGCTAAAAACTATGGTTCAGAAATTTTAATAATGCCGGAGTGCACCTACGAATTCCGCTTTGATGGTAGGGCCGTCAGGGAAGAATTTTAACCGCAATACTTTGCCGTAAACGCTTGTTAAGATTATCTCCTGCATTCCAATGAAACATAAAAACCTTGTTACGTCTTTCGACCTTTTCCTTTTAACCATTTAGCGGAATGGGTTGTTAGTGGAATTTTTCGAACATCCTCTGAAATTCATAAAAGGAAGTAGGTTTAAAATTTCTGCTTAAAAGTCTTTATTTTGAAGCAATGCTCAGCATATAGGTAATTTTCTTATTTAATTTTCATTTTAAATATTTTATTTGGCAATAAGGGAAATTATATGAATATTATAAATATGAATTATATATATGATTAGAAATATGAATAAAATTATATCATATGGTGGTGCATGACTTTCCCCCCCATAGCATCAAGTTTATAATTTCTTTATTTCATGGTGGCACATGAATTTTTCTATATCAAGTTTATATTTTTTTTATTCCATGGTGGTGCACGATTTTTCCTACAGAATTAGGTTTATATTTTCTTTAGATCGTTATTTATATTTGCATAACATAACTTAAAGAGCCAATACTTGCTTTAAATCGTGTCGAATTTATAGACAAGTAAATTAAGTTATGTATTAAAAATAAGTAATCTTAAGTAATTTATTATTTATTTATCGACTTTTGGTATATGTTTACATGGTTCTAACTCACCTCCTCCTCCCCAAAAGAAAATGAAAACACTTTTAGAGCAGTTTATATTCGTTACGGATCTTATATTTAAGATTTTTCATACACCAGACATGCGAGTCTCAAAGGTCAAGTAAACATTTGTGTGAATGAAGTTTCCACACTGCTAGATACGGAAGTTTAAGGATAGTTTTGTATCATTTGGTTGGTAGCTGTAAAGCAGCTTCGTCGCGAAGCTCTGCATTTTTTCCTACTCAAATAAATTGGACTGTAAATTCTAGTTTTAGATTTTGGTTTTAATAAATATCCTATTGTAGTGATAGTTGTATCATTAATTTTGTTACCAAAATATTACCACAATGATTTTGCGAAATATATTATCAATGCCATTAAAGTTTATATACATTTTTGAACGTCATTTAAAAATATATATACTTTATTCGATTTGTACAGGTGTATAATCACTCCCTGAACAATTCAATTATCGGTATTTACAACACATCTGGGTCAGGGTTGAATTAACTTTAAAAACACCTGAATAAACCTCTAAGATAGAATTATAACAAATAATGATTAGATTTCATAGATGGTGATGAAAATGATTACAATTATAAGTGCTTAGATAATCATTGGATATAAAAAAATAGATTTGATAAGTAGTGGCAAGCTTAACCATCTTATAGCTTGATTTAACCAAGCGCTAAATGTTTAAAGAAATGTACAAATCCAGCCATAAAATGGCTTAGAACCCTGCACTAGATCGCAATCCTTCCAAAGAAAAATCATTGCATATCTTCATACTGACTATAACGCTATTATTATTATATTAAAATTCACACGTCCAATTTTTATCAAGATCTTTTTCAATATAACTTTCCAAGTTGGAGATGTGACGCTCAGTGCTGACAATTTTGTAATTTTCGTATTAACAAAACCGTAAGCAAAAATCACCAGATTTTTAGGGCGCTTCCGTTTTGCAACCCCATCCCTTCGTGGTTAGATAGTGGTGAGAAACATCATGTACCATGCTCAAAATGCATGCTTTTTTAAGGAATTTTCTCTTCTGACATCACTTTTCTCCTAGAGATGAAATCGTCAAGTGACTGGGCAGTGAAAGAGAAACGCATCCTTCGGCAAAACATCTGTTTAAAATTTGATAACATGGATCCTGCAAACACATTACACATACATATTTATTATATTTGAAATGTACAATTAAATTTCACAAAAATTTCAAGACAGAAAAATTGTGCAAGGCGTGGAATCAAACTTTGTACCTTTTATTACACACCGCGTGATCAGTAACAGAACTAAAATTTGAACTAAACAAGGAGCATAAAGGAAATTGGGTAATTCTGAGTGTGTATGTGTGTGTGTGTGAGAGAGAGGGGGGGGGTAGAGGGAAGTGAGATATATAAAATATTTGAATAACAAAGTGTACTTCTTCTGACTCATCTGCAACACCTTCAAGCAGAAGGTGCAGAACTGTAACCTTATTGCTCCCGTGCAATCAAAGAACAATTTGTATTACTGCACACTCTCTACCATATTACCCATTTACAGTCACGGCAGGAGATTTACGATAGGATAAAAAATCTGATGTAGGTAGCACATGACTTTCCCTGCAGACTCATATTCACGTTCTCTTTATTTCTTCAATAATTCATTTCATTGAGTTTAACGGCACAAAATGACACCCATAATTATTTAAAATTACACTGAATCTGCACTTTTAATTCAATTTTCGTTCTCATTTGGTAACTAGGCTTATTTTCAAAAGTGGTGTAGCGAAAATGCGAAAAAACTATAGTGTCTCGAGAACGGCTAGTTGTAGGGTAATGGGGTTTATTCTTTTGATCGTTTAAATTACGTATAAAACAAGCATTTAATTGATATATTTGACTATACATAGTTTTTTATTCTAGGTTTTGACGAGTTTTGTGGGCCATTTTGCAAAAGAAGGCAGGTTATTTTTTTCCGAATCGTACCAAAATCCAATCAGCACCAGGGTCTCTCACAAGTGACCTATATACCAAATTTTGTAAAAATTTGATCCCTTAGTTGTTCAGTTAGAGTAGATACAGACAATTTTTGAGGGCCATTTCGCAAAAGAGGCGGCTTATATTTATCCCGAATCATACCAAAAACTAATCAGTACCAGGGTCACACCCACGTGACTTACCTACCAAATTTTACGAAATTCTGGCCATTAGTTTTTGAGTTAGCGTGGATACATACATAGCACAGACTGACAGACACATAGACAGACAGACACACACACACAGACGTTACGCTAAAAAGAGTTTTTTCGTATTCCAGAGGTCTCGAAACGTGTAAATCCGTCAAAAACTCGAGTTGCGATTTTCGGCATGATTCCAATACTTTCCCTATACATTACCATGTATTGCAGGGAAAGTAAAAATAAACAATAAGCAGAGGGTGGATCTTCTAAATATGACTGTACACTAAACTGCACCTGTTATTCTCCAAAACAAGATGCTAATCTTACATCTTTAGTTCCACGCTAATAACGCTTTCGATGAAGCAATTTGTGAATTTTAAATCCGCTTAAAAAATGTTTAAAAAATTAGGTCCCATAGGGCTCAATGTATTTCATTTCTTCAACCCGGGTTCAATCCAAAACTAATTGGGTGATATTATTCATTTATATTCCTATTGGTCCTACGGACCGTCTGAACAACATACTAAAATTTCATTTTGATTAAGTCATTTTTACGGCAGTTATCGTGCTAACGGACAGACAGACAGACAGACAGACAGAATGCAACAAAGTCATAAACATTTTTCAACTTTGTTGTAAAGTGTTAAAAATGCGCAGCTGTTCTGTGCAAGTTTCCCGAAAGAGGGTTGCCAGAGTTATTAAAGAGTCGCCATGGTGTAAAATAGCACTCCGCTTATCGCCGATTTGGCGCGACCGCACCGGTCTCTGGGATTGAACCAAAAAATCTAACACATTTATTTGTATTATATTACTTTTATAGTAATATAATACAAATTCAATAATAGTAATATAATAAAAGTTCAATTTATTTAGTTTTTCAGCACTAAACGCTCAGCATATTCAAGTGTTAGCGTATACATTATTCCTAGTATATACAATATGTTTTCATTAAGAATATGAACAATATTTTTGGAAATTATTCTGTTTGAAAACAGCGGATTGCGCAAATTCCGTCATTTCTCATGGGACTACATTGGTGACATCTGATTCAGCAAGGAGTTTCCCAACCGGTCTTTTTAGTTGGCCGTACTTCCGCACATGTTAGTGGATCTTTCAACAAAGCTTGATTTTTATATGCTACATGACCTACATATGTAGAGGTCATACGTTTTTAAAATTATAGGACCGCAGAAAATAAGCTTCACACAGTTTCACAATAAGTATATATAGAGTTTTTTTTTATTATATTTCTGAAATGTAATACCAGAAATGCATATAATAAAATTAGCTTGTATTTGCAATATTATTTCTTAAACAAAAAAAAAATCGATCAAAATCTGCGCGATAACAGTGCTAGCCTGAATGAACGGTAACAATTGCATAAACTATTCATTAGATTCCTTTATATATTTAATTATTTTAGCCAGAAAGAATATTTAAAATTACGCTTTATGAACTAATCTACGTAGCATTTTCATTTTGAATCTAGTAGCAGTAAATTTTTATGCGTATCTAAAGATTATAATAAATTATTTATCAAAATGTATTTACCACTCAAACTTTTTCGTACGGTATACAGAGTTTACATGTTTGAATAGAAACTATACTCGGCGGTCTCTGAGATTTAATACAGGAATTAATTGAATTCCATCATTAAGTTTAAGGAAAAGATTAGTCAACCGCTGCGCAAACACACGCTTAAATTACAAAGCACACGCGAACACATACTTTCCCTAAATAAGCACATAATCACATCCTAGACCGCTGCTTGGGTACGTTAATACGCTTTGGTCACGGAGCTGGATACATCGAATGTTGCGCTCTAATACGACAACTACTCTTTGCCCTAAATACTCCTTTTGCCCTTTGCGAAGGCGTATGCGTCTCAAAAAAGGTCTTTTGATACACACTAAATAAGCTCTTTTGATGCGCCCTAAATAACCTATTTTCATACACACCGAATAAGCTCTTTTCTTACGCTCTAAATAAGTTCTTTTGATACACCGTAAATAAGTCTTTTTGATATGCTCTAAATAAGAAGCTCTTGATACGTCAAAAATAAGCTCCTTTGATTCGCCCCAAATACGCCTTCCAACATCTGTGTGGGTCGCTTTAAAAATTACACTTTTACACTTTTGACTTTTACACTTTTACACTTTTGATAACCACTCAATTGACTACATAATTTACATAAGCTCATTCGATGAAAATCAACAGTATGTTTTATAAATGAAAATTCTTGAAAATATTTTCGATTCTAGTATCAATCTACGGTTCATCGAAATACAAACCCTTGACCCCGTCTCAAGGTGCTAGCAAGGACGGAGGGAACTTATTTTTATCTCTAGTCCCTTGCGCTGCCTTGATTGAATCCACCGTTCAAGGTGCGATACGGTTTGAATGGAATCCCATGCTTTCAATTAAAGAATTAAAAAATTGTAAATTACTTATGAAATCGGAATTTTTTTTGTTAGAATACTGATATATACAGCCATACATGTTGTCCCAAAAAGATTGATACGCGCTTTAAATCTTTACCTGTTGGAGATAAGTGGGCAATATAAATTGCAAAAATGTTGAAAGTAAGGTAGAAAATCAGACTACGTTAAAAAAATAGTGCTCCCATTCATTTTCAAAAAGTTACACTTTTTAATTTTTATACGACCCCCTTAGACAAATTTGGTCAATCAGAATTTTTTTTTATTTTTAATGCAACAAGATCATTAAAAAAACCCACATATCTGCATCTTTAAAATTAAGCGAGTTATATTTAATTGAAAATTGAACATTGTAAATGGGTACCCTATAGCAAATTTGAAATGTAAATTTGTAACATATCACAAAAAAGATAAAACTAGATGATAATATATAGGATACCCAACCGCGTAGTGAGTACCATTGCTTTATATGATCTCTGTCTGTGTAATGCTTGTTATAATACTGATATATACAGCCATACATGTTGTCCCAAAAAGATTGATACGCGCTTTAATTCTTTACCTGTTGGAGATAAGTGGGCAATATAAATTGCAAAAATGTTGAAAGTAAAGTAGAAAATCGTACTACGTTAATGAAATAGTCCTCCTATTAATTTTCAAAAAGTTACACTTTTTAATTTTTATACGACCCCCTTAGACAAATTTGGTCAATCAGAATTGTTTTTTATTTTTAATGCAACAAAATCATTAAAAAAAACCGCATATCTGTATCTTTAAAATTAAGCGAGTTATATTTAATTGAAAATTGAGCATTGTAAATGGGTACCCTATAGCAAATATGAAATGTAAATTTGTGACATATCACAAAAAAGATAAAACTAGATGATAATACATAGGATACCCAACCGCGTAGTGAGTACCATTGCTTAATATGATCTCTGTCTGTGTAATGCTTTATTTAGATACATTTGTGATAAAAAAATTTGACATATATTAACGTATTTTTGATCTAAACAATTTCCATCGTCCATTTGTTCATAATTCCTATGTTCACTGATGAAGCAGCCTCTCACATGATACGGAAAAATGGCATAAGTCAGATTTTTTCCTTTCTCATAATTTAGTTGATTTTAAAGACACAAATATGTGGTTTTTTTAATGATCTTGTTGCATTAAAAATAAAAATTTTCTGATTAACCAAATTTGTCTAAGAGTGCTAATAAAAATTTAAAAGGTGTAACTTTTTGAAAATAAATGAGAGGACTATTTCATTAACGTAGTCTTATTTCCTAGCTTACTTTCAACATTTTTGTAATTTACATTGCCCACTTATCTCTAACAGGTAAAGAATTAAAGCGCAACAGCGTGCGCTCGAAAGCGTTAATCTGCAAATAAAGTTGGCAGATTTATTGGCTAATGGTGATGTAAAAATTAATATGAGTTGCTCATTCAATGCTCAGGTTACAATGCAAAATATGTCTTTAATACTACTTAACTCAAAATATATCGAACTCTTGGGCCGAGATAGATAGTTGAGGCGTTGGTATAGAACACGGCAGAATCAGGTTTCGACCTCACCACCTGAAACTATCTGCGTGTTTATGCGGAGTATGAGCTCGATAAATCTGTAGGTCCAAAATTTCAACTCAGGTGGTATAGTCCCTGTGGTCGCCCTATTCATTGGCTTCCTGTGAAAATTGGGTGCCACAGTTCTGGGCGTCCGAACAGTTACCTTACACCTTCGGATAAGTTGGACTGTTTGCGTAAGGAAAAGCAATCTTGAGAGGAAAACACACAAGAGAAGCGGATTCAGTCCTCGACTTCTGCCAAAACTATATTCGTGTCTACGTGCAGCATAAGCAAGTTAAATATCTATAGGCTCAAAAGTTCAACCGAGTAGTGATGAGTTAGGTGAAGGATGGCCCCGTCCCTGTGGTTGCCACTCTCATTCGTTTCCGTTCTGAATTGGGTGCCACTATCACGGCCGTTTAAACAGTTATTTTACACTTTCGGGTACACAATGTCCGGCCACACAATATTAACCCTTTACGACAAAGTTGAAAAGTGTTTATGACTTTGTTCATTCTGTCTGTCTGTCTGTCTGTCTGTATGTCTGTCAGTCCGTTACCACGATAACTGCCGTAAAAATGACTTAATAAAAATGAAATTTTAGTATGTTGTTCAGACGGTCTGTAGGACCTATGGGAATACAAATGCGTAATATCACCCAATTAGTTTTGGATTGAACCCGGGTTGAAAAAATGAAATACATTGAGCCCTATGGGACCTAATTTTTCAAACATTTTTTAAGCGGATTTAAAACTCACAAATCGCCTCGAAAATTTTAGGTAATATTCAAATTGTTCCATAAAATATATAAAAAAAAATTCAGCGAAGTATATTCAGTAGTTTTTTAAATAAAAATTAAAATAATAATTACACCTCTTATATGAAGCGATCACGTGATGAAAAGATCACGCGACCCACTTCAAAATGATATATGGCATCCATCTTGTCTCAAAATCGTAATTTTTAAAGTTCTTTTAAATTCATATTGAGTGTTGTATCCGTCCTAAAACCACTTTATTTTTGCTTAAATTATGTACATCTACATACTGAAAGAACGCAATTACAATATATTTGAGTTTAAATGATCATCCAAATTTGATTATTTCTACAACGAAGCCCATTTTTCATTTATGTAAAATGTAAACAGCAAAATATGTAGAATGAGTTGTATTAGAATTGCTGTATTTCTTTAACACAAAATTATTTAGCCCATGGAGTCTGCATAGCTGATATGAATGAAATTTTCATTGATTTTACCAAGAGAAGGACGATTTTTTTCGATAAAGTTTTAAGCATATAGTTTAATTACTTGTAGCTCCATGGTCTTAATTTTTAAATAAAATAAATTATTATAGTATTGTGATGAATGAAATGAATGGGAAAATATTATGAATGAAATGCTGTTTTTATAGAGAGATCCAGGCGTGTTATTTTTTCTATGACGTCATTTGAATGAATTTCAGTTGTTTTCGATGAAGTTTTCAAATATAATAAATAAATTATAGTAGTAATATGAAAGTTTTAAAAATATTACCGAGGAATGTATCGCATTTTAGAGATGTTTAAACCAGGCAATTTATATTTCAATGCCGTCATTTGATTGAAGTTCATTTTTTTCGATGAAGTTTTAAGTTTTCAAATATAGTAAATTAATGTAATATTGTGATAAATTTTAAACTATTACTGAGGAATGTTTTGTATTTTTGACTTGTTTAAATAAAATTGCATTGAAGTTGGAAAGTGTTTCATAATCAATGCTTTAAGCATGATTGATCTTTCTTGTTTTATATACATATCTTTATTATTTACATCTGAAAATATTTAATAAAAATCGTCTGCTGCATAAACACATTGGATTTAAATCCGTTGCTAAGCCATATGATATCATTTTCTTTAAATAAATTGGTGAAAAAACATCGACTGCATAATGCTATCTCTATGAAATTTTTAATTGTGCGTTTTAAATTAATATCTAGACAACCCCTATTCATCAAAGCTCGAAACATGGACTAAATTTTAATTGGGGCTATTCCAAGTCCACCCCGAAAATTTCATCCAATTAGGTGCAGCCGTTTTCTCGTGATGATTCGATAAACATAAAGAGATTTAATATTCACAATTATGTGTAAACTCCTATAGTGTTCTCAATGACTTTGTTATTCAAAATATTCTATTAAAATATTTCATTAAATTCTTCTAAAAAATGTATAAGAATTTCTGGGCTCGATATACACAATTATCTTTAGAGATACATCTGAAGAATAAAGCATCCTGGTCCAGCTTGTAAACAAATTTAGAAAAAATATTTCTTAATTCTTACAAAACGACAGAGATTATTTAGAAAATCGTACTTAACTATGCAAAATATTGAATTTTCATCGATTCGGTGTCATTTTGATGAGTTTAGCATCATTTTATCAATTTGGTGACGTTTTCGTCAATTTAGAGATATTTTAAAAAATCACTAAATTTATAGCCAAGTGGGACTGTAGAACTGACAGTCCCACTTGTCGACAAATTGACGAAACATCACCACAATATTATCCCCTAACAAAACACGATTAATTTCATTTATTTAGCGCAGTTGTATCAATTTCAAGATATTTTATGGACTTGCAAACATTTTTATCAATTTCGATACATTTTAAAAATTCGCTTAAAAGTTCGTGTTACTAAGTAGGACGGTTGGACTGGCAATCAAATGCTACCGAAACATCATTTCAGTACTCTAACAAAACAAAATTAATTTCATTAATTTAGAGTCGTTTTTATCAGTTTGGCGACATTTTCGTCAATTTGGCAGCATTTAAGGAAAGTTGTCAAGTAGTAAAATTCGTAGATCCAGTTATAGATTCAGTAGTAGGTTCGTAGATCCAGTAGTAGATTCGTAGATTCATAAATCCAGTAGTAAATTCGTAGATTCGTAGTACCAAATTCGTAGATCTGAATTTGTAGATCTGAAGAATGAAACATCCTCATCTCGTTTGCATATACTAAATGAAAACACCAAAATTGGATTAGAAGATATACCCGTTCTACTGTTCAACAATCTATTTCAACACTCGACTAAATGAGTTTATTGGCTAAACACAATATATGATTTTATTTGCTAAACACAATATATAAGCTTGAAAACGCTTTGCCAAAATAAATGAATATAATGTACGAAGTCCGTAATTAATATAATTAACAGAAACATCAAACCGTTCATTTCTAGGATATATTTTTATGTCTATTTAATTATTATTGAAATCGAAAAAAAAATAATAATTAGCAAACATATTTGATTTAATTGCGTTGCTGATCAACATAATATAAGAAACAATCTTTATTATAAAATGTTGATAATTAAATAATCATTTTGATTTCTTAATACTTTTCACTGGTGAGTAAGAATCTGTGAAACATAAACTATGATGATAGAGTTTCCATTTAAATTCATGTTTCAAACGTGCGATTTTCAAAAGTGATTAATAAGCGCAAAATTCCAAACACACTCAGAGATATAATTTTCTTCAAATAAATTGGTGGAAAAAATATCTTCTGCATAATGCTATCTCGTTCAGCTTAATCTCGGTAGGTTTAATTGTTCGTTTTTAATTAATGTCTCGTCATCCCCTGGTCTTAGAATCTCGAAACATGGACTAAATTTTAAGTGGGGCTATTTCAGGGCTACCCACAAAATTTCATTATATTCGGTTCAGTAGTTCTCCCGTGATGATGACACAAACATACAGACAGACAGACAGACAGATTTTCAATTTTATTTATATTGACTAGCAGCATACCCGTTCTTCGTACGGAGTATATAATATAAAGAAACTTAAAATTCAGCCATGTGCAAATTCCTATAGTATTTCATTGAATTGCGTCTTTTTTAACAATTGGCGATATTTCCGTCAATTTGGTAAAAAAAAAAGTTGCCAAGTTAGCGATATCCCACTAACTTCGTAGCTCTGAATTTTCAGATATGAAAAAACCATCCAGATCCCGTTTGTATATACTAAATGAAAACACTAAAATTGTATTAGAAGATATACCCTTTCTACCCTTTTTCAGTTTCAACCATAGGCTAAATGAATATATTGGTTAAACACGATATGAGTTTATTAGCTAAACACAATATATTAGCTCGACCAAACTAACTAATACGCTTTGCCAAAATAAATGAAAGTGATATACACAGTCCGCAGTTAATATAATTAAAAGAAAAATCAAATCGTTCATTTATAAGATAGTATATTTTTATATCCATTTATTTATTATTCAAATCGAAAAAATAATAATAAACATTAACAGACACATTTAATTTAATTGCGTTGCCGGGCAACATGAAATATCCTCATAAAATTCTAAAAATTAATTAACTATTTTGATGTCTAAATACTTTTAATCGTTGAGTAAAAGTTTGTGAAAAAAAATTAACCATGGTGACAGATTTTCCATTTAAATTCATGTTTTCAAACAATTCATGATTTCAGAAAGTGACTATTTAACGCAAAATCCAAACTCAGAGATAAAATTTTAATTCACTTTCACGTTTTAAACAAACAGTTTTCAACCTCTTCATTTGGAGGAACCAGTGAGTTTGAGAGTCGATATCTCGACAACTCCTGGTCATAAAAACCCCAAACTTGGACTAAATTTATAGGATACTATTTCAAGGCTATTCACAAAATTTCAATAAATTCGGTTTAGCCGTTCTCCCGTGATGATGAGATAAATGAAAGTTTCATTTTTTACTAATATCTTGAGAACCACTGGTCGTAGAAACTCGAAACATAGAGTAAATTTTAAGTGGTGCTATTTCCAGGCTAACCTCAAAATTTCATTAAATTTGTTTCAGCCGTCCTCCCGTGATGACGGGACAAATAGACAGACAGACAGATTTACAATTTTATTTATATAGAATAGCAGTGTGGTGAGGTGAATTTTTATACACAAATGCAATAACAGTTAAACACATAAATACATTAAAGATACTCACCAAATAGTTCCACCAGGCTCAAGCGCGTTAAAGTATAGTGGGGTCCGATTGGACCTAAGTACATTGCGTCTGCTCAATCAAAATAATCACTCCCTTTTTGTGGCCAAATAACAATATTTATTTATAGAACACATGAAATCTCAAATTTAAACATTAATACACAAAATACACAATTACCAAGAGTTCCCAAATTACCTAAACTTGACCTCGGGGTGCACAGTTTATTTTGCATTAATTTGCATATTTATAAAATCCAAATTTGTAATTAATTACTTTTTTGTTAAGAACCCAATATGTATATTCAATTTTGCAAAAACTCCCATTTATCATAACCCTGCCCTTACACCATTGGATTACATCAGTTACTTAAACATTCATGTACACATTTTAAAATCAATATATAATTTCCATACCTTCATACATAGGACTCTCACTGAGTGCTGTAGCTGACCTCTGCACGTAGGAAAGGGTGGCACAATTAATTGAATGTTTATTAGTTCATTTATTCCGATGGTTCGTGGAAAACACTACCAGTCTGGGCAACACTAGGTTGCATATCATCGGTCATAAGTTATTGCCAAGTATTTTTTTTGAGATGGGCACACCGTCCACTTTCCTTCTCCTCCTCTTAATATCTGCCTCAGTCCCAGCGGCTCTTGAGTGAGCATGCGTACAGGTTGTACTGAAGTCGTACGTTTTCGTAGAGGCTTGTCTGCTGCTTAGGATCCCGGAATCGCGGCTCCGCAAACTGTCCTTACACGCAGTGTTACAGTTGCCACGGCTTAATGCAGCTAAAGGAGCAAGGTCCTACACCGCGCCGCTTTAGTGGTAGAGCTGTGTTGCACTGCAACTAACAAAACAAATGACGATGGGCATACTGCTCACTTTCCTTCTCCTCCTCTTAAACGATGGCTTGGACCCAGCGGCTCTTGAGTGAGCATGCGTACAGGTCCTTGCCTAAAGAGTGGAGATCAGATACTTTATTTGTAGAGATTGACTGTTGCTTAGGAGCCCTGGATTGATGCTCCGCAAATTATTTCGTGCACACAGCATTTACGTAACCACGGCTTAAATGCAGCTAAAGGAGCAAAGGTCCTACACCGCGCCGTTTTGGCGGTAGAGCTGTGTGTACTGCCACCAAATAACACATGACGGCCTTCTTCCATTTTCTGGTCGAACTGTCCGAAGAAAATGCGCCCTCGCGCTGAGTTAGGCTCGGCTCGTCTTGGCTACTAGTCGGCATCTATACCGGACTCACTACGTCGGCCCCTCGGCAAAGACATTTGCCGCCCGAGATAGGAACCGCGGATGCCGGGTCAGAGATGCATCAAAAACACATGCCGGATCGGCTACGCCGAAATACAAGTGCCCCGCACTTGGAGTGCTCTCTACTCGAGCTCAGAAAAGCAACTAATTATTTTTTACACTTCTAAAACTTTCAAACTTTACAAACAAGGGGAACGACACAAAACAGAGAGGCTCCCGACCACACATCATGATACCATAAACCCCCTGGGTTGGTCGTGTGGTCTGGGCCTTCAACAAAACAGGGAGGAAATCCCCCCAACTCTCATTCGCTGTTCCCAAACGCTATAAAAAAGAGGAGGTCCAAAAATGCTTCACCATTGGTCTAGAAGCGACGCTAATTTTTTATGCGTTCCACTAAAATACAAGAACCAGAGGGCATACAAAACCAGGGTGGTCCAAAATACCGGACACCGACGCGCGCCACACCTGACAGGGCTATAAATTTTCAAAGATTTGTGGCTCAACTTTGACATTTTGCTGCAATTAAATCTCTGAATATTTACAATCCATGTCAGTGCGCACACAACCCAACGGCGCCAAAAAATCCCAATTCCGTCTGTGCAAAGGCCTAGCTATAAACATAAATCACCAAAACATAGTATACATTTCAATATATTTACACCATTCCCTTTTTTCCCAGGGTTATGTATCAAAATATGTGAAAATATTGTCACAAGCAGCAGACCCGTTCTTCGTACTGAGCATATAATAAAATGAAACTTAAAATTCACAATCATGTGCAAATTCCTATAGTATACTAAATGACATTTTTAATCAAAATATTATGTTAAAATATTTAATACAATGTTCCTAAAAAAAAGTTTAAGAATCTTTGTTCTCGTTATACAAAATTATCTTCACGGGCAGATCTGAAGAATAAAATATCCTGGCCCCTTTTGTAAGCAAATTTGCAAAAAAAAAAACGGAATTGAATCAATATATTCAAAATGAAAGCATTAAAATTGTATGGGACCCGTATACTTGTACTACTTATATTCTCGTAGATTAGAAGATATACCCGTGCATTTGTAAAGGATTACTAGTACAACGTACAATATATGAGTTTAAACAATTTTTGTCATAATAAAACAATGACATAATAACTTGAAAGTATCAATAATCCCTGAATCAATAATCCACGAAAATATCAATAATAATAATGTTTAAACATGAAGACCGTAATTGATATTATCCAGTCAAAAATGCAATGCCAATGAAATTTATTTTATATACATATCTTTATTATTCAAATCGGAAAAGATTTAATAAAAATCGTATGCCACATAACACATTGGATTTACATCCATTGCTAAACGTCATGACATCATTTGCTTCAAATAAATTGATGGAAATCATATCGTTTGAATAATGCTGCTATCTCCATAGGAGGTTTGGCGACATTTTCGTCAATTTAGCGATAATTTAAAAAATCGCCAAATGTATCGCCAAGTGGGACTATAGAACTGACAGTCCCACTTGCGACAAATTGACGAAATATCATCACAATACTATTCCCTAACAAAACACAATTAATTTCATTTATTAAGCACAATTTTATCAATTTCATGATATTTTTATTGATTTACAAACATTTTTATCTATTTGGTGTTATTTTAAAAATTCTCTAAATGTGTTACTAAGTAGGATGGATGGACTGACAGACAAATACTACCGAAACATAATTTCAGTACTCTCTTCTACAAAAACAAATTTAATTTTATTGATTTGCATTGTTTTTATCAATTTGACGACATTTCCGTCAATTTGGCAAAGTTTAAGAAAAGTTTCCAAGTTAGATATTCTGCCAAATTCATAGCTCTGAATTTTCATATCTGAAGAATAAAACATCTTGATCCCGTTTGTATATACTAAATGAAAGCACTAATTTTGTATTAGAAGATATACCCGTTCTACTTTTTTTCTGTTTCAACAATCGGATAAATGAATTTATTGGGTAAACACAATATATGAGCTTATTAGCTAAACACAATATATAAGCTTAAAAACTCTTTGCCAAAATAAATGAAAGTGATATACGCAGTCCGCAATTAATATAATTAAAAGAAAAATCAAACAGTTCTTTTCTAGAATATATTTTTATATCCATTTATTTATTATTCAAATCGAAAAAATAATAATTAAAATTAACAGACAGATTTAATTTAATTGCGTTTCTGAGCAACATGATATAAGATAGAATCTGCCTTACAAACAGAGAAATTAAATAACCATTTTGATTTCTTTATCCTTTTCATTGTTGAGTAAAAGCTTGTGAAAAATAAATCATGGAGATAGATTTTTCATTTAAATTCAATGTTTCAAACAATTCATGTTTTCAGACAGTGACTAAATAGCCCCAAAAATCTCCCACCAAACTAAAAAATAAAGTTACTAAGAGATAAAGTTTAAATTTACTTTCAAACGATTTTCAACCTTTTCGTTTGGATAAACCAAGGAGTTAGAGAGTAGAACTCCTAGGAAAAAGTTTCGTTTTTCATTAATATCTCGACAACCTCTGTTCTGAGAAACTCAAAACTTCGACTAAATTTATGGGGGGAGGGCTATTTCCAGGCTACCCACAAAATTTCATCACATTCGGTTCAGCCGTTCTCTCGTGATGATGGGACAAAGAGTCAGACAGACAGATAGACAGACAGATTTTCAATTTTATTTATATAGATTTCTTGTTAGTAGTTAATGCAAAAAAAAAATTACAGTATTGTAGTGGTTTGTTAGGTAAGTAAACACTACAATACCGACTTGGGACTGTCGGTATGTTGTAATATTTAAATACTGATAATATTTACTCCCTGCAAAGCCGATTTGATTAAACTGTAGAAGCTGATTTGTATTTCATTCAGGTTTATATATTTACATCACTATATGGTTACCGCAATAGATTTCATTATAAATATCATTTAAGAATAGTACGATTGGAAATGTGAAAAAATAGCAGTAGGAATTTTTATTTCAACTTTATTAGCAAAAAGTCGAGCTTTAGATGGATTCGAGCATGTGAAGTATATCAGCTATGAAAGATACAAATTAGAATTTGATTTTACAAATATATTATGAAATTAGAAACATGAAAAATTGATTTGAATATTTCAGAATTCTAATACGAAAGAGAATATAAGTTTTTAGGATTTGAATACTAAGTTAAACAAATTAGAATCCAATAAAACAATGCAAAGTAACACATTTAAATAGCAACAAGAAAGATCAATCATGCTTAAAGCATTGATTATGAAACACTTTCCAACTTCAATGCAATTTTATTTAAACATGTCTAAAATGCAATACATTCCTCAGTAATATTTTAAAACATATCAGAATACTACTTTGATTTATTATATTTGAAAATTTAAACCTTCATTGAAAAAAAAACGAACTTAATTCAAATCACGGCATTGAAATATAAATTGCCTGGTTTAAACATCTCTAAACTGTGATATATTACTCTGTAATAATTTTAGAATTATCATAATACCACGATAATTTATTGTATTTATAAACTTATCGTACCATTTTTTATTGTACCATTTTTTCGAAAACAACTGAAATTCATTCAAATGACGTCATAGAAAAAATAACACGCCTGGCTCTCTCTAAAAAGCAGAATAAATAATTTCCCATTCATGTCATTCATCACAATACTATAATAATTTATTTTATTTAAAAATTAAGACCATGGAGCTACACGTAATTTTACTCTATGCTTAAAACTTCAACAAAACAACTTAAAACAACAACAACTTAAAACAAAAAATAGTCCTTCTCTCGGTAAAGTCAATGAATATTTCTTTCATATCAGCTATGCAGACTCCATGAGCTAAATTCTTTTGCATTAAAAAAATACAGCAATTCCTATACAACTCATCCTACATATTTCGCTGTTTACATTTTACTTAAGTGAAAAATAGGCTTCGTTGTAGAAATAATCAAATTTGGATGAGCATTTAAACACATATATATTGTAATTGCGTTGATTTAGTATGTAGATGCAAAGAATTTAAAACAAAATAAAGTGGTTTTTGGACGGATACAACCCTCAATATGAAATAAAAAGAACTTCAAAAATCACGATTTTGAGACAAGATGGATGCCATATATCATTTTGAAGTGGATCACGTGATACTTTCATATCATGGTCACGTGATAGTTTCATATAAGAGGTGTTATTATTTATTTAATTTTTATTTAAAAAACTACTGAATATATTTCGCTGCATTTTTTTTTATATATTTTATGGAACAATTTGAATATTACCTAAAATTTTCGAAGAAATTTGTGAATTTTAAATCCGCTTAAAAATGTTTGAAAAATTAGGTCCCATAGGGCTCAATGTATTTCATTTTTTCAACCCGGGTTCAATCCAAAACTAATTGGGTGATATTATTCATTTATATTCCCATAGGTATTACAGACCGTCTGAACAACATACTAAAATTTCAATTTGATTAAGTCATTTTTACGGCAGTTATCGTGGTAACGGACAGACAGACAGACAGACAGACAGAATGAACAATGAAGTCATAAACACTTTTCAACATTGTTGTAAAGTGTTAAAAATGTATTTAATATACAAGAGCACGTTTAAATCACAATGCATGCAAATGCACTCGTTTTGATTAGCTGTTTAACACTATAAAGTGCAATGACTGTAAATTCCCAGCTTTTACAAAACTCCCTTCTCCAAAAACTCAAATTATAGTTAACTCTAATTATAGGTTGTAACTCTAATTATAGTTTATCATTCATAATAATGAGGTGATTTTACCATCGGTATCGACGGCCTCTATATTTTGTGACATTAAAGATGAATATAAACATTTCGAGAAGATATTATTAGCTTGCGAGATTGCACATTGATTCAAAAACTAATATATATGATCGCATTCACTGCAGAGATGCAACGCATCCAAACGAAATCGAATAATATAGCTAGAAAACCCTTTAGAAATAATCCATACAGTTCCCTCATAAATAGTGAGATAGAAAAAATTTTCGTATTTCATCAACTGTGACAAAATAGTACAGAATGTAAATAGTATTTAAATGCTTGGAATAAACAAGTCCTTTTCACGGATTTTTAACTGAGATTAGATTAACGTGTAAGTGGAACTAAACTCTTTTGTTTATTATTTTAATAAAATAAAATTTTATTTTGTGAAATTCATCGCACCATGGAAAAAACATTTATATTATCGATATAATTTTGCCAAACATATAAAAAAAAATCTGATGTGGGCAACACATGACTTTCCTTATATAATGCAATGAATTTACTACTTCTACAGTAAAAGAAAACAGATTATTTTTATGACAGGTATTTATATTCTTTATAAGATATTGAATTTTCGTCAATGAGTCGCCATTTTCCATGTCGTCATCATCAATGAGTAATCATTGGTTTAGCGTCATTTTTATCCATTTGGCGAGTTTTTCATTAATTTAGCAACATTTAAAAAAGTCGCCAAGTTGGAGACATTCCACCAAATTCCTCGCCAAAATCTCGCCAAGCGTTATAGAAAAAGAAATAAGTTATTCTTACAGCAGAAAAATGACTATTGGCGTTCAAATATAAAAGTATTACTCAAAGTATCTTTTTTCATGAATGGAACGAGTTAGATCCACGAGAATGATGTCACCAAATTTATCGCATGGTATTACATATGAAAAGTGAACATGTTTCTCAATTGGAAATATTTTTTTTTTATTTTATATGACTTTTTGATAATATTTTTGAAAAATGTGCAATATCTCGAGAACGGTTCATGTTAGCTTTCTAAAGTTTATATCAATCGTTTTCTAATGAAAAATTACATAAGAAATGTCTATTTGCGTAACTATATTAGTGGTTTTGATTTTTTGGAAATTTTTTTCAAAATTTGGAAATTTTTTCAATTTTTTCGCTGGAAAATTAGGGGCTTCTGGACATTCTATAGCGTATAAAAACAATAGGCATCCAGTGTTTACGGATTGTGATTTTTGTACCAAATTTTATTCGAATCGGTCCATTCGTTCGTCAGTTATCGTCTCCACAGACTTACTGACACACACACACACATACTTTCACACACACACAGACATCACTTCAAAAATGTTTGATTCGTGATCAGGGATGCTTGAAACGTGCTATCCCGTCAAAATTTCGAATTCGAATTTTCGACCCCGTCACAATACTTTCCTTATACATTATGTATATAAGGAAAGTAAAAAAATACATCAGGAGATTGCCTAAATTACTTTCCCTACAATAGTTGGTAATGTGTAGAGGTAGTATTGGAACCGTGCCGAAAATCTAAACTTGAGTTTTTGATAGATCTATAAGTTTTGGGACTTATAGAACACGAAAAAACTATTTTTTATCATGATGTCTGTGTGTTGTCTATTTGTGTAATGCATGTAACTCAAACTCAAAAACTACAAAATCCACTCTAACTCAAAAACTACTTGACCAAATTTCATTAAATTTTTTAAGTAAATGACTTGTGGGTTGTCCTCGTGCTGAGTAGATTTTGGTACGATTCGGGATAAAAAAACCTGCCTGTTTTGTGAAATGGCCCATAAAAATAATGTGCATACACAATCTGAAAAACTAATTAATCAAATTTCGCGAAATATTTTAGATAAGTGACTTGTGGGTTGCTTCAATGCTGATAAGAATTTGGTACGATTCTGGAAAAAAGAACATGCCGATTTTGACCCGCAAAAATCGTCAAATTCTGAAATATAAGACTGCTTATTCTCACATGTATGAATGAAATGCTTGTTTCATACCTAATTACTGACGCTGAAAAAAATAGAAACCATTACTCTAGAACAAGCTCTTCTCGAGATGTTTTAGTTATTCGCATTTTTGTTTTCATACTGCCTCTGAAAATATGCCAAGTGACCAAATGAAATCGGAAATTGCATTCATAATGCAAATTCAGCGTAATTTCAAATAATTGTGCGTTTTATATTGTGCAATTACACCCAATTTAATCAATTATTAAGGAAATAAAAGCAAAATGAATTTGAATCTGCAGTGAAGGTGATGCTTTTCCCACATCAGATCCCCCCCTATCCCAATGTTAATTTCTTTCTCAGTGACAATTCATTATTTGGTAAATATACGCGACAATATATATATATATATATATATCATTGGATTCCCTTCTATACCCAACCCGCCTCCTATGACTTACAATCGGCTCAAATAATATCTTACGTAAGATCTTTACGTGTCAATAAGCCTCTCATGAATCCCGCCCTTTGGAGGTAGGAGGGAACCAAATCTTTAACACCACAAAGGACATGCCGCTGAATTAATTGAGCATATCCCTGTCCCAAGTTAATTAATAGAAAGTATGTAAGGCATAATGCCTGGCATTCAAGACTTCTCTGCTAATTAAACTATCATTCTGGAAGAGACTCATTTCTCGCCTTTTCTGACAAAGGTGAGGCTCCTCTATATACGCGATGATTCGTCAAGCATATTGAAGCCCACCAAGGCCGGAAGTGCAATCCATTAGCATCAGATCTATTCGTATTTTCACATTAAGAAGTACTATTGAAATAATTTTTGGTGGGTGTTCTACAACGAACTGCTCTAAACATACCAGAAAAAGGTTTTGGTAATTTCACTTTCCCAGAAACGAAGGGGGGATAAAACAAGAAAGATCAATCATGCATTGATTATGAAACACTTTTCAACTTCAATGCAATTTTATTTAAACGTCTCTAAAATGCGATACATTCCTCGGTAATATTTTAAAAATTATAACAATACTACATTAGTTTATTATATTTGTAAACTTAAAACTTCATCGAAAAAAAGTTAAAGTCATTCAAATGATGGCATCGAAATATAAATTGCCTGGTTTAACCATCTCTAAACTGCGACACATTCCTCGGTAATATTTTTAAAATTATCATAATACTACAATAATTTATTATATTTGAAAACTTCATCGAAAACAAATGACCTTAATTCAAATGACGTCACCGAAATATAAATCGCCTGGTTCTATTTATAAAAGCAGCATTTCATTCATAAACTGTTTTCCATCACAAGCATTTCATCCATCACAATACTATAATAATTTATTTTATTTAAAAACTTAAAACCGTGGAGGTACAAGTAATTTAAATGTATGCTTAAAGCTTCATCGAAAAAACCGTCTTCTTCTCTTTGTAAAATCAATCAATGTCTCATTCATATCAGCTATATTGCAGACCCCATGAGCTAAATAATTTTGCATTAAAGAAATGCAGCAATTCTTATACAACTCATTCAACATATTTTGGTGTTTACATTCTCTATAAGTGAAAATTTGGATTCGTTGCAGAAATAATCAAAGTTGGATGACCATTTAAACTCAAATATATTGTAATTGATCTCTTCATATAAAGAGTGTAATTATTTTTTAATTTTTATTTAAAAAACTACTGAGTATATTTTACTGAAATTTTTTTTATATATTTATTTTATGGGATAATTTGAATATTTCCTAAAACTATCGAAGCAATTTGTGAATTTTAAATTCGCTTCAAAAATGTTTGAAAAATTAGGTCCCATAGGGTTCAATGTATTTCATTTTTTCAATCCGTGTTCAATCCAAAACTAATTGGATGATATTATTCATTTATATTCTCATAGATCCCACCGACCGTCTGAGCAACATACTAAAATTTCATTTTGGTAAAGTCATTTCTACGGCAGTTATCATGCTAACGGACAGACAGACAGAATGAACAAAGTCATAAACACTTTTCAACTATGTTGTAAAGTGTTAAAAACTGCTTATAAATAGTCTACGGAATACCCGGTACAGGAGCGAGCTAAAATCTACAATATTATAATTGAAACTTCTATTTTTATGTAAAGTATATATTTTAAACACTCATTTTATAATTTCGGTAACTGTAGTATGTATTATTATTGATTTTTAGTTGTGATAGTCTTGTCTTAGTAAACGTGGTTTGTAGTCCAAACATAATCCTAAATGTGTTATTCTCTCTTCCAAACCTAAAAGTATAATAGCTTCAAATTATATATATTAAAGATTTCTTTATGTTACACCAATATTTTTTTCGAGTATAATGAATCATAAAATTGTTGAATTCTACTGTCAAAAAACTGTCGCCAAGTGGAAATCTTACCATATTAAAATAATTATGTAAACGCAAACTAAAATGGTAAATAAATCGAAATACTTGTATCACAAAAGCTTTGGAATGATCAAATAGGATTTTTTTTAATGAAAAACTGATAGAAATTATGTCTGGATAACAAGAATTTATACTTTGGAACGGCACTGATATTCTCATCGCCAAGTCGATGATTGGCGCCAATCATTTGATATACACATTGGCGCTGTGTTTTTTTCAGTTTAGAGGATTTTCTCAATGTTATCTTTTAAAGTACTTGTATTTTTTTGTACTAGATGCCAAAAGTACATCGTTTGCAATACAGATTTATATAAATTACTAGCAGCTTACCCGTTTTTCGTACGAGGTATGTAAAATAAAAAAACTTAAAATTCACAATCTTGTGCAAATTCCTATAATATTCTAAATGGCATTGTTATTCAAGAATTATATTAAAATATTTAAAATAATGCTCCTAAAAAGACATTTAAGAATGTTTGTTTTTACTATGCAAAAATATCTTCCCAGGAACATCTGACGAATAAAAAAATATCCTGGTTCCACTTGTAAACAAATTTACAAAAAATATCAAATTAAATCAATATATACAAAAATAAAAGCGCTAAAGTTGTATGGGAAGATATACCCGTATAATATATATATATATATATATATATATATATATATATATATATATATATATATATATACATATATATATATATATATATATATATATATATATATATATATATATCAAACAATTTTAAATAATTTTTCATCTCTATGTTTCACTTCCAACAGTTGAAATCTTAGTATATAGAATTAACCGTAAACTGTTTTGAGTTAAAATGCTTAGTATCACGTAATACACAATGTTAAGCAGCACAAGGGGTAAATACATTTATATTATTATATATACTTATATCTTTTCATTACTCTGTATTCTCCAATAAATACTTAGTCACAGGCTGGTATATTTGCTTATATTTGATTTCTTAGATATTTGATCCAATTTATATTTTCTTCTACGTCGGGCCATGTGCATTATTTCTGTAATACAATTTACAGTAATGCACACAGAAACGTAGGATTCGCATTAACGGAACATGTATGACCCTTGAAAACGTACTTGGTTTCGGAAATGCTTTTCACTTTATTCAATTTAAAAAAAAAAAAGAAATGTGTGGGGGAGCTAGAAAAGGCCCAGCTCATCGTGCAAAATAAAGTTTCTGTTTTGCAACTTTTCATCTTAAGCACATTTCTTACATTTATACCATGTATGTTTATGCAGGGAACAAGGGGATTAGTACCTTAACTACCTGCATTACATATATGATTTATATAAAAATACTTTTATCTTAATGTGTAGTTGCAAAACATTTTTTCACCCATCTTTACCACATATAATTCTTATTTCAACGGTTGTCTTTCTGAGTCATATTATAAATGAAACGAACCTGTTGATTGTAATCGACATACCAGGCGCAGAATAAAAACTCCAGAAGGATGCAGACTTTACGGAAAGGACTATAGTACTTTCTCACTGTATCTCCAGGAGATCGGTGGCATTTGCCGAAAATCAAAATCATCTCACAGAGTTCGGCATCAATAAACAGCGCCATTATTAAATTTAGTTATGTAGCAGAGTTACTTGAATGCTTAAATGCAAACTACGAATTGACATAATAATGAAATAACAGCTTTATGTGCATAAAATAAATTTGAAGAAGCGGCAAAAGTTATAATAACTATTTACAACCGATGTTGATTTGTGGATGTCCCATTGAAAATTGTAATTAATGATATTAATGATAACTATGTCAAATTGGATCGCAATACACCCGATATTTTTTCAGTTAGACTAAATACGATAAGGGTAACATTTTTGTAATTTGCTTTTTTCGATAGAGGTGCTATATAAAAAATCTGATGTAGGCAGCACATGACTTTCCTTATATAACGCAATGAATTTACTACTTTTACAGTAAAAAAAAAAATAGATTATTTTTATAGTAGATATTTATATTCTTTCCAAGATATTGAATTTTCGTCAATTAGTCGTTATTGTCATTGATTTAGGGTCATTATTATCCATTTGGCGAGTTTTTCTTTAATTTAGCAACATTTAAACATGTCGAGCTAGATCCACGAGAATGATGTCACCCAAATTATCGCATGATATTACATATAAAAAGTGAACATGTTTCTCAATAGGTAATACTTCTTTTATTTTACATGATTTTTTGATATTTTTTAAAATGTGCAATATCTCAAGAACGGTTCATGCTAGCGTTCTAAAATTTATGTCAATCGTTTTCTGATGAAAAATTACATAAGAAATGTCTATTTGCGTAACTTTATTAACGGTTTTGATTTTTAATGATTTTTTCAAAATTTCACTCGAAAATTTATGTGGGTTCTGAAGATTCAATTGCGTATAAAAACAATAGGCTTCCAGTATTTATTCACAAATTGTGATTCTTGTACCAAATTTCGTTCGAATCGGTCCATTTATTCGTCAGTTATCGTCTCCACAGTCTCACTGACACACACACACACACACACACACACACACACACACACACACACGCGCGCGCACACACACACACACACATACACACAGACATCACCTCAAAAATGTTCGATTCGTGATCAGGGATGCTTGAAACGTGCTCTGCCGTCGAAAACTCGAATTCGAATTTTCGACTCCGTCACAATACTTTCCTTATACATTAAGTATATAAGGTAAGTAATAACAGCTTCTGTATAAAATAAATTTGAAGGCGCGGCAAAGTTATTATAACTATTTACAACCAATGTTGGTTTGTGGATGTCCCATTATTTCCCAATGAAAATTGTAATTAATGATAACTATGTCAAATTGGATTGTTATACATCCTATTTTTTTTCAGTTAGATTAAATAGGGTAAGAGTAACATTTTTGTAATTTGACTTTTTTCGATAAAGGTACTGTATAAAAAATTAATTTTCTTAACTTTCCACGAAAATATGGTACAGCATTTAAATGTCTATTTCATAATGTCCTACCTTATTTAAAGCATTTTTTTAATATGGGGCTAAAAAATCTTCCATTGTTTACTTTCTATGGGAGACCTTGTATATTAGTAATATATAAAGTTACGTAGCTTTCTTTTTAATCTTATAAGAAAAGAATGATCACCAATAAAGCAAATGCTTGGATAATCTGATGAGCCTCCTTACTGTTGAGGGACGTATATAATGGATTATTTGTTCTTACTAGAATATTCGATAGGAAATGGTTATCTAATCGATTGAGAACCACTGCGAGAGATCAGAATCGAGATAATTTATTTGGCTAAAAGATAATGATCTTCACTCTGAAAGCTGTACGACAAGTTGGGCCATTCTTTCTATATATCCATTGAGATATGAGTATTGAGTAGATGGATAAAATTGTAACGTGTTTTATTAGATATTACGCTTGTCATATAACTAAAGTTTATAAATACACTATATGATCAAAAGTATCCGGATACTTTCTTCTTTTTCGTCACAGAACGTCCTACCTACCAGAGGTATCTGTTTGGACGGCCCGGTGTTATCCGGACACTTTGGAAGTTTTTCGAATTTCTAAACAAATACTTGGCGCAGTGCTCTGTAACTTTGGCGATGTGAAGAACATGCTTGAATGCACATTTTCCAGTAAAGTTTCGGTGACTTGTGTGTGCATTTTCGTAAAACAAAAACGTATATTCATGGAGATATAAACGTTTCTTTAAAAAAAAAACAAATTTTGTTACATGTATTTTGCTTACAATATCCATGGGTTTCAATAAAATTTCACGAAACTTACAGAATATTTGTCAACGTCCAAGAAAAACATTATACGTCAATTGAAAATTAAAGCATTGGATATACGATGAGATATAAGCATTTGAAGAAACTAAGTTTTTACTGCGTAGGCACGAAACATAGCAATAGCTTTCTTTCATGATTTTGTAGTGAATACTGTAGGGCAACTTCCATAAAAAATCCACTGGAATATCGTGAAAATTCACGAAGATTTCGACGATATAGTGATCAGGTTTTCTCTGACTCTCTGAAAGTACCTAGATGATAAGGGGGTTCCACAAATTGACATTTTAAATCGTAAATCATAGGATAGTTAAACTGGAGTAATTACAATTAACTAATATACTAAATTCATATACACGATCTGATAAAAACTATCCGGACACCTGTATGTTTTGCTTCTCCTTCAGAAAAGACACAAATTAGTATGAAGTGGGACTACCTTTTGCTGCAATGACGGCTGTCAGTCTATCAGGAAGGCTATCCACTAGTTTCTGGAATGTTGCAGCAGGAATTGCACGTCATTCTTTTAAAAGAATACTAGTCAGCTCTGCCGTCGATGTGAGGCGTTTTGGCCTAGTAGTCGAAGTTTCAATTCATTTCCGTAGATGCTCTATGAGATTAAAGTCTGGGCTCTGAGTAGACCAGTCCAATTCCTCAACATCCATGTCAGAAAACCTGCTCTGCACAGCCCGTGCTTTGTGGGCAGGAGTACGATTCTGTTGAAACAAGTATGGAACCCCTTCAAACTGTTGCCACAATGCAGGCAGCATGGAATTGTCCAAAATGTCAAGATATCCTTCTGTCTTCAGAGTTCCCTTCACAGGAATAAGAGGTCCAAGCCCGAACCACGAGAAACAAACCCTAGCCATTATGCTTCCACCACCAAACTTAACTTGCTGCACAATACAGCCACGTAAAAGGCGTTCACCCGGCATTCTCCACACTCATACTCTACCATCGGATTTCCAGAGAGTGTACCGTGATTCGTCGATCCATGACACTTGACGCCATTGCTGAAGGCTCCATTTTCTACACGCTTTGCACCACTGTAAGCGAAGCTTAGCATTGGTTGCGGTAATTCTTGGTTTATATGCAGCTGCTCGCCCATGAAAACCAAGACTTCGCACCTCCCGACAAGTTGTCATTGTGATCACGTTGCATCCAGAGGCTTCCTGAAATGCCGAACAAATTATTTTCGCCGATTGCATACGCTTCGCTTTCACAACTCTCTTCAGCACTCTGCGGTCGCTTTCTAATAGACGGAATGGTCGACTAGGTCGTGCATGCACAGTTGTAACGCCTGTATGTTTCCCCTTCACGATAACATTATTTACGGCGGAACGGGCCACTCGTAACATGACAGAAACCTCACAAATAGATTTTCTACAGCGGTGACAACCAATCACTTCACCATGTTTAAATTCATTTAGCTCGCGTTATCCCCCATTTTACTATTCTGGCTTTGAAATTAAATTTGTTAACTCGTTGACTTCTTTTATACTTGTCTGAGAGCTAGAAATTTGACGTCACTGGCAGAATCCACAACGTATAGGGATGTCCGGAGACTTTTGATCATTATTTGCATAAGATTGGGCTAGTTCATTTTCAGAACAGGGGTGTCCGATGAATTTGTATAATGTCAATTTGTGGAAATCCCCTTATCATCCAGGCACTTTCAGAGAGTCAAAGAAACACTGATCACTATATCGTCGATAGCTTTGTGATTTTTCACGATATTCCAGTGGATTTTTTTATAGAATTTGCCTTACAGTAAAAAGTTAGTTTTTTCAAATGCTTATATATCATCATATATTCAATGCTTTAATTTTCAATTGAAGTATATGGTTTTTCTTGGATATTGACAAATGTTCTGTAAGTTTCATGAAATTTGATTGAAACCTATGGATATTGTAAGCAAAAAACATGTAACAAAACTCATTTTTTTAAAGAAACGTTTATCTTCATGAATATATGTTTCTGTTTTAAGAAAATGCTTATACACATTGAACGAAGCTAGTTAACTATTTTGTGAAAGTTACAAATCATTTGCAGCTTTTTATGATACAGGATGATCAAATATATTTTTCTTCATTTTCAATATCTTGGTGGTCCCCTAAGTGCACAAGCCACCGAAACTTTACTGGAAAGTGTGCTTTCAAATATGTTCTTCATATCACCAAAGTTACAGAACAGTTTGCCAAGTATTTGTTTAGAAATTCGAAAAACATTCTAACATCCAAAATGTCCGTCTACTTTTGATCATATAGTGTATAACCTGCTATCTACCTGTGTTTCTTTCTTCTGAAACAGTCCGTCCAACCTAGCAGAAGGTGTAACTTATCTAGAACAGTCGGAACAGTGTCATCCAATTTCGACTGGAACGTAGTAAGGGTGACACCCACTGGGATCATACCCTTCTCCCCCTTCCACCCACCTCTCGGAAGGATTTTCAGGTCCACAGATGTAACGTTCCTGTACTCCATGAAGACACAAAGATAGTTTGGAAAGCGCTGGGAATTGAACTTGGGACCATCGAGTGTAATCCCTAACCACTGGGCTACCCCTCCCCATCGACCTGCTGTAATTTGCGCTTTTAAAATCCCCACTCCCCGGAAGCTCACTTCTTTAGGGATTACGGGTATTTAAAGTCCCATGTAGCCTAGCAGATTTTTACTTCTTCTTTTCTTACATTCTTTGTTTTCTCTTTCTTTCATTTTTACTGTGCTTTCTTGCATGTACATAGCCACTTTAATTGTTGATTGTAGCATCCATTATGTAGTGAAACTACACGTGCCTCTAGAAATTAGGAAATTCGTGTCCCTGGATATCAGGATACTTGTGTTCCTGGAAATTATGTCGCAGGCACTTGAGAACAACATAACATTTTACAGCAAGCTTCAGTTGAATGGGCAGCAACTCTGTGTATCCTTATATAACAATTTGTTTATATAGGGGTCGATTGACCGCTTACTAACTGGTTATTGAGTTACTGGTTATTGCGTTATTACTGGTTACTGCCGATGGTACATTCTTTAGGAATTAAACGTGAGTATAGAGATAAAAAAATAACGTGAGCAAGTACAAATAATACAATAATGCAGCATACAGTTGTTTCGAGGATATGCTAGTTCAGTTTTAGGGAAATTTACACTATCAATTTTTACCCAGCATCATTTTATATAATTATTTGAAATCCGAGAACATATAAATGTTCGTTGTCTAATCCAAATACACACAGTGTATCAAAATCTATATTCATGGAGAGAAATGATAAGCAATTGTTATCCTTGACAACGTAATATAAATCAGTGTAACATGATAAGAAATGTCAATGGATTTTATAGAACATTCCTTTGTGTTCCCTAAGTTGATGTATTTGAATGGTAAACATACAATAGAATAGAATACGCTTTTAGCTTCGAAGGTTTTCGAAATATTTGTTTAACATGTAAAGCATCGAAATATCTAACCAGTATGTATAATGACGGCTATTTTTCAAAAGTTGAGGATGCGGAGTCTAAAATGACAGAATGAAGATAAGGATGCTTTTTTATGGTTGGGATTTATTGAAATCGATCTCTGATGATATAATTAGTAAAGTTCCCAATAAAGTATTGTATTGATTAGCTATATCAACTACCAGGGACGTAGCAAGATAGGTACTAAAGGGGACTAGGTCCCCCCAAGAGGGATGTATACTCAGCCCTCTAATAAAAATATTAAATTTTTAGTAGTGATATGAAATTTCATATAAAATGTCATTCAAATTTTGTATAACAATTTCTTTGAGATTTTGTTTTATAAAGTACTTCGTTGTAAGGATTTTTTAATTTAGCTGAATTTGTGATTATTCTAATAATCCATGTATTTACATATTTAATTTTAAATTATATAAAATTATGTCATATGTATGTTTCATATAAAATGTCATTCCAATTTTGCAAAAAAATTTGAGATTTTTTTTCTATAAATTTCTTAGTTTTAAAAAATTTTTAATTTATCTGAATTTGTGATTATACTAATAATCAATGCATTTATATATTTAATTTTAAAATATATAAAATTATGACAAGAGTAATTAGGATACTTTTGTATTATTGTGATGTTCACTGTCATACATCACATAACCAAAATTATGTGATAAGTAGGTAAGAGTTAATATCAAGCATTAACTTGTACATTACAGAGTCAAAATTATGTGATAAGTAGGTAAGAGTTAATATCAAGCATTAACTTGTACATTACAGAGTCAAAATTATGTGATAACTAGGTAAGAGTTAATATCAAGCATTAACTGGTACATTACAGATTCAAAATTATGTGATAAGTAGGTAAGAGTTAATATTAAGTATTAACTTGTATTAACTTTCAGAATGTTTCTACAAATTATTAACAGCTTTATTACTAGTTAGTGATTACATTAAAATAAATTATACTTATTATATATTAATATTGATAGCTATATGGATATTAATAATCAGTTCTTAGCTTGCAAATATAAAATGCAATTATTTGTTAATAATTTATTTGAATTGAAATATATAATAGTAACTATTATGGTTTATAAATGCAAATGATTAATATTGTTTTTGGTGGGCCCCTCCTTTTGAACAGTTGGGTCTACTTGAATTTCCATCCAGCTCCACTAATTTCGTCTCTAGCTACGGCCCTGTTACCTATTCTTTGCGCGTTTTTAATGTCTAGTGGTCACTATATGAGACTCCTGCGCAATTAATAAAAGTTTGGAGTATCAAAAACCGTTTCGAATTTAAATATAAAAATGAAATGGTGCGCATTTTTGATAGGCAAAATGGTGTGTTTTGAAAATATCTTTATATCATCGCGTCTTAATCGAATTTTTAAAATTTTCGACTTTTTCGTTGATCTGAAAGTTTATGCGGATCAAAAGAGATCATATCCGAGATTGTGACTCCAGTGGAAGTGCTTGAAACGTGGTTTTGAATTGTTTAATTATTCTTTTGCATCGACATCCCTAATTCGAATTATCAAAATATTAGACTTTTTCGGTAACCTGGACGCTATGCATATATAGTTGTAGATATTTTGAATTTATTACTTTCCTTATATACATAATGTATGAGGAAAGTATTGCGACGGGGTCGAAAATTCGAATTCGAGTTTTCGACGGGAGAGCACGTTTCAAGCATCCCTGATTACGAATCAAACATTTTTGATGTGATGTCTGTGTGTGTGAAAGTATGTGTGTGTGTGTGTGTCAGTGAGTCTGTGGAGATGATAACATGAATGTTTATAGGAATGTAAGATAAATCAATCAAAAATTTTTATTTTGATGAAAAATCATAGAATATTATAATGAAAACTATATTGTAGCACTTTTCTAACATTGCCATAAAAGTTTATGAGTTGTGTGCCGTTTTAAATATGTTTTTGTATCGTAAAATGCCTTTAAATTAAATTGATTATTAATTAGTAAATTCATCATACATATAGAATGTTATAAAACTTACTGTTGTGTACATTGCGTTGGTGGCCGCAAAACCCATCCAAATTTTGCATAGCGGGGTACTAAGTTAGAACTAAAAATGTTTAATAGTAGAGGAACAAACATTTATTTTATCACATAATTATATTACACTCTTTAAGTTACAAATTATATAAGCATCATTATATTCGAATACATCTGAAGTAGTTGGGGGTGTAATGCCAGATAATTGAGACCTTAGGTTGGATCAAGTGGTGGGAGTAATTAACTAGTTTTTTCCAACACAAATTTTGAAAAAGGTTATCCTCATATAGTTATAATTGTACGGTACCTGATTTTCGCCTTTCATACCTTGAAGCAGCGCACCGGGTTCTTCACCATTAGACTTTTCTTAACATCTTTAGACCAGGCGAGCTCTCCTCTGAACACATTTCACACACAATCTAAACTGCTGCTGCCTTGCTCTAAATGCAACTCCAACAGACTGACTTGACCAACTGCTGACCAACTCTTTTGACCCCCAGCTTGACCTCATATTTATCTCTTTTCTTCCGCTGGACGGGCTACGTGTCTTCTCTTTGGTATGCTGACATCGGGGCCCCGTCTCGGTTACTGCCAATGGGCTTAGAGTGAGAATATTCACTCCCCTCCGCATTCACCCTGCTTCCACCATTTCTTATTCGTATCAATTCTTTAATATTTCATATTTCTGGCATTACAAGTTGCACTATGATACAAATCCAAATTAAACATTTCCTGTTATTGTCACGTAGAAGCCATATCTGCAATCACGTCGTTGATAAAAGAAAACAAATAGGAAATTAAATAGCGTAAGAGGTCAAGGTTATATGCAGTCTGGTCATTAGCAGAATTATTGTTACTCGTCAGCACGGGGTAGCTGTGGGATATAAAGTTTTTTAAGGTTGGGCACTCATCCGGATAACCAATCGAAAAGTTGTCAGCTTGATGTCATGGGAATTAAGTTTTGTCATTCGTGATGTCACGATCCAGAGTAAACTTTGAGAGGAATTGTTTTCGAAACATTACATTTAAAAATGTTTGTTAATTTTGAAGTGGCAATATCCAGGCCTAAACAACTTGCGCAAAGATTTTAAATTTTGATGTTCACACAGAATCCAGCAACATTCAAAGAAATGTAGTGAAGTTGGTGGATTAAGATTGCAGTGGCAGTTAAGAAGTTCGCCCCCCTCTCCCCTTGAGAGCCCATGAACAAAATGCGCGTGTTCTTAACTCCCACGTCGTCACATGCGCAGAGCCAAGTAAAAATAAGGAAGTCAGTCAAGGTTGGGATAAGCAGCCACTGGTGGGAGAGATAATCGGTGAGCACGAAACTATTTAAAGAAAAGTTTTTATAATTTTTCAGACAGGGTTTTCAAATGACGCTACAATGGTCTGAAATAATACAACAGAGTACATTTTTCGAAGGTCATAAATGTCGTCTGTTATAAACATCATAAACATCATCATGTGAATAGTCGATGAGTTGCAATGTAGATGGACGTATGGCATAACTTTAATATTCATTTGAAGCGCCATCTTTTATTACTGTAAATAATTTCCTCATTCGCATTAGATTTCATTGTTTTTTGCACAGAGAAACCAATAACTTCATAAAAACGCCAATCTGGGCCATAATGTGGCCTGTCATAATGACCATGCGAATATGCCACAAGGTTGGTTAATTTTAAATTGTTGTACATAATGCAAAGAATGAAAAACACACACACGCACACCAACCTCTAATAGAAGAGCCAGTATCGACTAATGCCCTTTGCCCCTTAACAACAAGGATCATGTGTGTTGAAGAATGATCATTTGAGCATTTTCGTTTTCTTTGTAAATGGATAAAAAGTAAACAAAAAGAACCTTGTATCAATCTGATACTACAAGCCAGTTGAGGATTTAAACATATTCCTTTTACTAAGATAATACAAGATTGCACTTCATTATATATTAAATGTATTTAATATTATACTGTAGAAAACTACATAGATATAATTTTAAATTCTGTTATTTTTAAATTTTTCTATAGAAAATTCTACAAATCTTCTCTTAATTATAGATAAACATTTTAAACGATTTTTTGTTTGCCTACACGTGCTTCAGAATTGTATCTTAAAGCGTGTTTAATATTTAAAATAAATTTGTTTCTATTGACGAAGTTGAATATATCAAACTAATTTAATTCTCTGATTAAATACGTAAGTAGATTAAATAATTTAAGTTTCATGAAAATTTCGAATACAAATGCTTAATACCTCTTTTCCATCTCGCTTCATGAAGATAATGTCACAAAAATATTTGAAATCAAGTACCTATCCTTATCTGTTTCTAATTGTTTTTATATTAATTCATCATGTGTCGTTCATTCTGCGTGCAATTAATATTTAATCAGGATAAAAAGAGAATAATTTAACAAACGTTCATTTTTTTTCAAAAACTGCTAGATTGAAAAACTAGAAGTAAGTACTGTGATATATTTTCTTTTCTCTGGCACTTCCTTTGAAGTTTGATAGAGAAATCGTCTGTGATATGAACAATATATTTTCAAAAGATTTACAGCTAACTCCTTAATTCGTATTTATGTTGATTGGAAAGATTTTTGTTCGATTTTATTCCTAAAAATTATGTATACGGTAAGCATATACATTAGGTAGGAA
Organism: Amaurobius ferox; assembly: GCA_951213105.1. Lineage (NCBI taxonomy): Eukaryota > Metazoa > Arthropoda > Arachnida > Araneae > Amaurobiidae > Amaurobius > Amaurobius ferox. Next base: position 55,573,791 of record OX578138.1, on the reverse strand, counting down.
AGAATTTTTTTTTTCGAAATCGCTTTAGCACTTGAGTAAAATGATGTCTTTTGTAATCATAAATTCAGAATTATAAACATTAAGAAATAGTTTTATGTTCCGCATGAACGTTTAAGATAACCTTTATTACTAAAATTTAGTAATTCCTGAATATTTTTCTTGTTGATAAATTCTGCTGTGAAATATGTTATCACCGTCAAAAGAAAATAAAAATTTACCATTAAAAGTAATTAATTAATTTCTTATGTAAAAAATGTGTGCGGTATCAGATTCAGATTTAAATAAACCACTCAGTAGTCCAATTTGGAAATTTTTCAATTATGCTGCACCTTTTGCATTTTGCAACATAATAGTAATATAATAATGACATTTATAATTTTAAAAATATAGAATCAATGGAATTTTTCAGATTATATATTTTAAAGGTTAATTTTTTAAAAATAAAACACAGTACTCGACATTCACCTATATCTGCCTTTACTTCATAAACATTTTAAAAGCAAGTACTTAATATTTTTTCTTTCACTGCAATACATGGTAATGTGTAGAAAAAGTATTGGAATCATGTCGAAAATCGCAACTCGAGTTTTCGATGGATCTACACATTTCGAGACCTTTAGAATAAGAAAAACTATTAGCGTGGCATCTGTGTGTGTGTGTGTGTGTGTGTGTGTGTCTGTCTGTGCAGATTTTGTATTCATTCTAACTAAAAAACTAATTGACCGAATTTCATAAAATTTGGTAGGTAAGTCACTTGAGAGCGAATCTGGTACTGATTAGCTTTGGGTACGATTTGTGATAAAAGAACCCGCCGTTTTTTGCGAAATGTCCCTCAAAAGTCTATATCCACTCTAGCTGAAAAATTAATGGACCGAATTTCGCAAAATTTGGTAGATAAGTCGGTTGTGGGTCCTCCTGGTGCTGATTAGATTTTGGTAGGATTCGAAAAAAATGGCCTGCCTTTTTTAGCGAAATGGCCCGCAAAAATTGTCAAAATTTAAAATAAAAAAACTACGTACGCTCAAATATAAACATTAAACGCTTGTTTTACAGGTAATTTTTAACAACGAAAAGAATAAGACCAACCCCATTACACTATAACTAGACGTTCTCGAGATATTTTAGTTTTTTCGTATTTTCTCTACGCCACCTTTGAAAATAAATCCAGTTACCAAATGAGAACGGAAATTGAATTAAAAGTGAAATAAATTTAATTAAAATAAAGAGAACGTGAATATAGGTCTGCATGTAAAGTCATGTGCTGCTCACATCAGATTTTTTCTAGCATCACCAGTGAAGTTCATAAAGTAAAATCCCCCCGATACTTAAAATTTTTAATTTCAAGATCTGGTGCTGATCAAAGAGCCATTAAAGAAGTATTATTAATTTTTTAACAACTTTCAACATAGTTGAAAAGTGTTTGTAACTTTGGTCATTTTGTCTGTCTGTCCATTCGCACGGTAACTCCCGTAAAATGACTTTATCAAAATGAAATGTTACTATGTTGAGACAGTCTGTGGGACATATGGGTAAAAATGAATAATATCACTCAATTAGTTTTGGATTCTACCCGGGTTGAAAGAAATGACATATATTGAAAACTATGGGACATAATTTTTCAAACATTTTTTAAACGAAGTCAAAATTCACAAATTGCTTCGAAAATTTTAGAAAATATTAAAATTATTACATAAAATGTGGAAAAAATTCTTCAGCAAAATATGTCAGGTGGTTTTTAAATCAAAATTGAAATAATAATTACACCCATGATATATAAAGAGATCAAATGACTGATCATGAGAGATCACATGACTGGCATGATCACATGACTCATATGAGAGATCACATGAGAGATCACATGACAGGCAAAATAAAATAGGGCATCCATTATTTTCCGTGTGTAAAGATCATGATAACTAAGGATCTTTTAATTTTTATTTAGTGTTCATCCGTCATAAAACCGCCTTATTTTTGCGTATTATCTGTGCGTCTAAATTCCGTGCTTACGTAATTACATTATTTTAAATTTTAAATGATAACTAAACTTTGATTATTTCTACAACGAAGCCTAATTTTAACTTATGCAGAATGTAAACAAATCAAGCGATTGTACGGCGAGTTGTATAAGAATTGCTAATTCTTCTATTACGCAAAATTATTTAACTCTGGAGTCTGGAATATAAATGATATGAATGAAATACTCATTGATTTTACATAGAGAAGCAGATGATTTATATTTCGATGAAGTTTTTAAGTATAACAAATTACTGTAGTACTGAGATAATTCAAAAATATCCTCGCTGAAGGTATTTCGTTTTAGAAATTTTTAAATAAAATTACATTTTAGTTGGAAAGTGTTTTATAATCAATGCTTATTCATGATTGATGCTTCTAGCTCACTACTAAAAATGTTAATTTGTGTAATTTGGTAGCTTTAATATGCGATGGAATACAGGCAATGAATATAGATAGGTCTCTCCAGAGGGGATAATTTGACTGTTAGAGATGAAAATAAAGAAATATTTTCATTAGTTCATTTGGTAGTTACACAGAAATTGACTGCCACTGCCATATCTATTATTTTCCTTATATACATAATGTATAAGTAAAGTATTGTGACGGAGTCGAAAATTCGAATTCGAGTTTTCGACGGGAGAGCACGTTTCAAGCATCCCTGATCACGAATCAAACATTTTTGAAGTGATGTTGGTCTGTGTGTGTGTGTGTGTGAAAGTATGTGTGTGTGTGCGTGTGTGTGTGTATGTGTGAGTCTTTGGAGACGATATCTCTAAAAAAAATGGAGCGATTCGAATAAAATTTGGTACACAATTCAAAATTTGTGAATACTGGATGCCTATTGTTTTCAAACTTAATCGAATGTTCAGAATCTCCCTAAATTTTTGAGTAAAATTTTGAAAAAATCATCAAAAAATCAAAACCTTTAATAAAGTTACGCAAATAGACATTTCTTATGTAATTTTTCCTTAGAAAACGATTACCATGAACTTTAGAACGCTGGCATGAACCGTTCTCGAGATACTGCACATTTTTTAAATAAATTTATCGAAAAATCCCATAAATTAAAAAAAAATATATTAATTGTTGAGAAACATGTTCACTTTTTATATGTAATATCATGCAATTAATTGGGTGACATCATTCTTGTGGATCTAGCTCGTTTCATTCATGAGAAAATATACTTTGAGTAATACTTTTGTATTTGAACGCCACTAGTTATTTATCTGTTATAAGAATAACTTAATTCTCCGTCCATAACGCTTGGCGAGATTTTTGCGCCAAATTTGGTGGAATGTCGCTAACTTGGCGATTTTTTTAAATGTTACTAAGTTAACGAAAATCTCGCCAAATGGATAAAAATGATGCTAAATTAATTATAATGACGACTCATTGACGAAAATTCAATATCTTGGAAAGAATATAAATATCTACTATAAGAAAAACTATTTTTTTATTGTAACAGTTGTAAATTTATTGCATTATATATGGAAAGTCATGTGTTGCCAACATCAGAATTTTTTAATACTGGGACGGCAAATAAATCAGGGCCGAGCATCTTTCCTGTAGAAATTGGAGTAATCATACAAAAATGTGAAGAGCTTTTTGTTTTGAAATATGCTTCAATAACTAGTAAAATGCCTATCATTGACGCGAAAGGTTTAAGCACATATCAACAGTTTATTGGAGACATATGCTTGGCTGATACAAACGGAAAGATACCTGATGCTGTTGCAAAAAGAAATCTGGGTAAACTCGTCCATTCTCGATGGTTTAGGTACTTGGATCGATTTTTAAGCCTATATAGCATTGAGAAGCCATTATAGAATTTGAAAATTTTTGTGACATATGCTGTTAGGGTATATGCAATGACGTTAAAGTCAACAATAAAATGAATTGTGCAAGTACCCAAGGATTATATGAAATCTGTTGTTTATGGTCCATGCCTCAAAATATATGGATTCCATAACTTTTGCAGGCTATCGATCCGGTAATACAAAGAAATGGATATTTCCCATTTCCTGAAAATGTGAATTTGTGCATGTTAGCTGCTGAAAGACGGCCAGTACGAAAAGTTGCTGTAGGAAGAATTTATTAGAAAAGTGTCCATGTTAATTTCTGCAATTAAATTCTATTTAACTGTACTTTCTGCAATTAGACTCAATTAATCAACTTTCTGCAATTAAACTCAATTTAATGCATTATTAAATAATAAAAATAATTAAATGAATTTGATTTTCTTGGAAAACTCATGAGCGGCTCACATCAGATATTAGATATAAGTCAGATATTAGATCACATCAGAACGTAGATATAAGTTTGCAGGGAAAGTCATCTGCTGCCCACATCAGATTTTTACATTCCTTGCAACACATGATAATGTTTAGGGAAAGTATTGGAATCGTGTTGGAAATCGCAACTCGAGTTTTTGACGGATCTATACGTTCAGGAACTCTTGAATACGAAAATACTATTTTTAGAGTGACGCATGTGTGTGTGTGTGCCTGTGTGTGTTGGGCAAAGTAAGTTTCCCTTCTAACTCAAACACTAATTGACCCAATTTCATAAAATTTTATAGATAAGTTATTTGTGGGTTTTCCTGGTACTGATTAGATTTTAGTACGATTTGGGATAAAAGACTGTGCCCTTTTGTGAGAAATGTCCTGTAAAAACCGTATGCATCCACCCAAGCTGAAACGTAATTGACCAACGTTTAAAACTTTGGCAGATAAGTCATTTATTACCAGGTTACCTTTATAGGTTACCCAGGTTATCCTTGTTACCAGGTTACCCACTCACCAGGTTACCCTGGTGCTGATTAGACTTTGGTACTATTCGGGAAAAAAATAACCTGCCTGCCTTTTTTGCGACATTCGTTATCATCTAAATAAAATACTATATCTGCTGCTCAAATGTTTGAATTAAATGCTTGTTTTATGCGTAATTTTTGACGCTGAAAAGAATATGATCAACCCCATTACAATGGGCTATGATAATCATCAATATATCTCAAAACAGATGGAAGTGAAATAAATATTGTACAATGTTCTTTTCTGTTATCTAAACACCGGGCGGAATGCACTAGTTTCTTCTTTACTTTCCCTACAATACATGGTAATGTACACTGTAAAACATTTTGCAACCATCGCTGATTTTATCCAGCTACTTTGTTAATAATTTCGACAAACTGATAAGAAAAACCAAAATTCAGGCGTATATGAAAATTCCAGTTATTTCTGAAATATTCAGCTAATTGTCGTCTGCGTTATTTTTGTGTGTATATATATATATATATATATATATATATATATATATATATATATATATATATATATATATATATATATATATATATACATATATATATATATACATATATATATTTATATATATATATATGTATATATATATATATATTTATATATATATATATATATATATATATATACATATATATACATATACATATATATATATATTTATATATATATATATATATATATATATATATATATATATTTATATATATATATATATATATATATATATATATATATATATATAAACATATATATATATATATATATATATATATATATATATATATATATATATATATATATGTATATATATATATATATATGTATATATATATTATATATTATCATAATTATCAGAAACCTTACACCCCATTACGGATAGCAGATTCCCCTGAAAATTTCAGTAACATGTTTGCAAATGTTTTACAGTGTACAGGGAGGAGCGTGGTAGCCCATTGGTTAGCGCGCTGGAGTTGCACTCGGTAGGCCCGGGTTCGATTCCAGCCACTGCCAAAACTGCCGCCGTGTTCATGCGGAGTACGATCACGTTAAACATGTGGGTCCGAAAGTCCTTCCGAGAGGTTGGTGGTAGGGGAAGGAGGGTACGGTCCCTGTGGATGCCTCCCCCACTGGGTTCCGGTCTAAATTGGGTGGCACTTCCCGACCGTCCAAACTGTTACCTTACACCTTTTTGGTAGGTCGGACGGTCTGGGTTTTAACAACAACAACAACAGAAATTCAGGCGTTACCTTACACCTTTCTGGTAGGTCGGACGGTCTGGGTCTCAACAACAACAACAGAGAGCCAGGCGATTTATATTTCGATGGCGTCATTTGAATCAAGTTCGTTTTTTTGATGAAGTTTTAAATTTTCAAATATAATTAATTATTACAGTATTTTGATATATTACCGCTTTGATTATTTCTACAACAAAACCTAATTTTTACTTATGGAGAATGTAAACTGATTAGGCTGTAAGATGAGTTGTATAAGAATTGTTAAATTTCTTTAACGCAAAAATATTTTGCTCAAGAATCTGCAATATAGATGATATGAATGAAACATTCATTGGTTTTACATAGAGAAGAGGACGATTTAATGGCACACTTCTGCAATGAAGTTTTATGTGTAGAGTTAAATTACTTTGGCCTCGATGGTTTTAAGTTAAGTAGAATAAACTATTGTAGTACTGTGATGAATGAAATAAAAATGTATGAATTCGATATTTACTGCTTTTACACAGAAATTCAGGCGGGTGCGGTAGCCCATTGGTTAGCGCTCTGGAGTTGCACTCGATAGGCCCGGGTTCGATTCCAGCCACTGCCAAAACTGCCGCCGTGTTCATGCGGAGTACGATCACGTTAAACATGTGGGTCCGAAAGTCCTTCCGAGAGGTTGGTGGTAGGGGAAGAAGGGTACGGTCCCTGTGGATGCCTCCCCCACTGGGTTCCGGTCGAAATAGGGTGGCACTTCCCGACCGTCCAAGCAGTTATCTTACACCTTTCTGCTAGGTCGGACGGTCTGGGTTTCAACAACAACAACAGTGAACAGGGAAAGTATTATCATCATCTTATCGAGAACTGCAACTCGAGTTTTCGATGGGTCTATGCGTTTAGGATCTTTAGAACAAGAAAAGACAATTTTTTTTGAGTGACGACTGTGTGTGTGTCTGTGTCGAATCGAGCATAAAGAACACGCTTTCTTGCGGAATAACTCGCAAAGGTTGTCATAATCTAAATTGAAAATCTTCGTCTGCTAAATGCATCAATTTAATGCTTGTTTCATACGTAATTTTTGATGATGAAGAGAATAAGACCAACCCTATTACTCTAGGACTAGCCGATCTCGAGATATTTTAATTTTTTGCATTTTTTGCAATTTTTTAGGTATTTCTCATTTCAATTGATATTTGCTTGTAATTTAAGACGAAGTTATTTCAAATATGTGTCTTATTTTAGTTACCATGGGTCCATATTATCTGTTGTAAAAGAAAGAAATGGGACTGAAAACATTAAATAAATTTATTAAACTCCATTACATCTTTTGGCCTCCAAAACCAGTCAGCTACCTTTGTTTATTTATATTCTGTATATAAACAAGCATTTCTTTTCTAATTGCCCTTTGAGAAGATCTTATTAATTTGCCAAATTTTAGTTTTAAAAGTAAACTAATGTTCAAGAGTATGTGTATTCCGGTAAAATGAACGTATTATACATTAGGATGTCCGTTTATCAATTTATAGTTTTTATACATGCAATGTGTCGTAAATTTTAATCGTGCGTTTAAATTTATGTTTATGGTACATGAGGCAAAAAATGTTTTGAAAATGCTGCTATATCTTGACCGATGTCAATATTTATTTCTTCTGTATTGTCTCGGATATTTTAATGGCAGTAAAGTTAATTTCATAGTATAAGGATTTTGGAGTTCAATAACTACGATAACTATGAAGTTTTATGTTTGATAATTTTAAATATGGAGCAATGGAGCTCTGTATTAATTTTGGTAGATTGTATCATGCTAGCCGTTTGTTTAAAATGTGTAAGAGAACACAATAAATAATTGATAAAATATTTTATATCACATTTTTACTGAAATTTGCATAAAATTTTCATATATATATTATCATTTGAAAAACAATAATTTGAATATTTTGAATATTTGAATATTTTTATATAATAATAATATAATAATTTGAATATTTTTATAGAATCCTACTTTATTTAAATTAAATCGCTATATATATAACCATTGAATTCGTAATTACCGTATTAATATTTTACATATTTTTAAGTACAATATATTTTACCGTATTATTTTATTTATTACTTTGGATTTTGTTTACTTAGTTTTACATGCAAACAATAAAAACTATAAAATTTTCATTTAGTTATAAAATGTTCATTTTTTTTATTTCATAGAATTTTATTTTGTTTAATATTTACTTTCTATCATTTTCTATCGAGATGATAAAAATAGAAAAACATAAATCCTGAGGCCACAGTTTCATTCTATTCAAAAGTAAAAATAATGCTGCTAAATGACAACATTTTAAAGAAAATAAACTTGATGCAGCGAATTTTATTTAAACAATGGGAACCGTAAATGCTGAGAAATTTTTTTTCAGTGCTATTCTACTAAAAGTTTAAACTGATATTCAAAAATGAAAACAAATTGTTTTAAAAATTACGTTTTTCATCATACGACGAGAATTTTATATATTAGCTATTTCAAGAAATTGTTTATGCTCCTTGAGGGATTGAGGTAACGAGGACAATAATGAAATACCGTTTCAATGAAGTACAAGAATAATTTCACTTAAAAATTTAATCTACTATAGTTTATGCGTATACTTAAAATAAGAAAGCAAAAATTACTGCGGAGAATAGAGAACATTGAACAAAAACATCCGATGTCTTTAGAATATATAGAATATTCAAAAACACAAACGAAAATTCTTGTAATTAATGATATCTAAAAAAATCTTATGTGGGCAGAACATGACTTTCCTTATATAATGCAATGAATTTACTACTTTTACAGTTAAAAAAAATGTTATTCTTATAGTAGATACTTATATTCTTTCTTCAATATTATACTTATAATTCAATATTATATACTTATAATTTTCTTCAATTAGTCTTTATTCAATTTCATTGATTCAGTGTCATTTTTATCCATTTGGCGAAATTTTCGCTAATTTGGCAACAATTAAAAATGTCGCCAAGTTGGCGACATTCCGCTAAATTCGTCGCCAAAATCTCTCCAAGCGTTATGAAAGGAGAAATAAGTTATTCTTACAGCGGATAAATGACTATTGGCGTTCAAGCACAAAAGTATTACTCGAAGTATATTTTCTCGTGAATGAAACGAGTTAGATCCACGACAATGATGTCACCAAATTTATCGCATGATATTACATATGAAAAGTGAACATGTTTCTTAAAAGTTAATATATTTTTTTTAATTTATGGGATTTTTTGATAAATTTATTTGAAAAATGTGCAATATCTCGAGAACGGTTCATGCTAACGTATAAAAGTTTATGCCAATCGTTTTCTAAGGAAAAATTACATAAGAAATGTCTATGTGTGTAACTTTATTAAAGGTTTTGATTTTTTGATGATTTTTTTTCAAAATTTCACTCGAAAATTTAGGGGGGTTCTGAACATTCGATTGTATTTTGAAACAATAGACTTCCAGTATTCTCGGATTGTAATTTTTGTACCAAATTTCATTCGAATCGCTCCATTCGTTCATGAGATATCGTCTCCACAGTCTCACTGACACACACACATACTTTCACACAGGCACACACAAACATACATCACTTCAAAAATGTTGGATTCGTGATCAGGGATGCTTGAAACGTGCTCTCCCGTCGAAAAATCGAATTCGAATTTTCGACCCCGGCACAATATTTTCCTTATACATTATGTATATAAGGGAAGTAAAAATGGTCGGTCAAAACATATTATGACTGACGTAATTCTCTATTTGTTGATTTTACAATCACTTTTAGTCTACATTTTAAACCAATTAAGACCTATTATTCCAGACGTATTAAACAGAAATATTAATTTATAAAGGTATTGAATAAATTTGAAGTCAAGAATCAAGATTACAAACAAAGTGCCAAATGAAAAAAATATACAGCTGCAATTTCTGAATTACTGAAAACCAATTTTTATCTTTCAAACGAATTTTTTTATATTTCAAAATCATTAATGACTTCATGATATAGGGTAAGCCAAGTAAGACAACTGTTTTCAGCTCAGTTTGATTTACACGTTTTTTCTTTAATAAACGAGCTTTAAAGCTTTTTTTTATGCTTTGATAAAATTACAAATGTTTCAATAAATGCGCTGTGAAAAAAATTATAAATATTCCAATGTACTCATCTGAGTAAATGTAAATAATTCACATTCCGGAGTTTTAATTATATTATTTTACCATTGCATCCAGGTGAACAAATTAAATGTGCTTAGGACAATGGAATTCAGACTCCTGTCTTCAATTTGGCATGGAAGTCCTTTGAATATACAAGAACTGAAACAAACCAATTGATTTATTTAACTGAAAGTGAAACTTACTTAAGTGCAGCAATTAATTGTACACACAAAAATGGTTATCCGGTCGTTTCCCACATTGTACTTCTTTTGTTTCCTTTGCTTTTCTCAATTCTATCTGATTTTAGTAACTTCTAGATTGTGGTATTTAAAGAGAAATGCCTTGATTATTACTTTTTGTTTCTTGATAGTAAAGCCATCAGATATAGGTCAATTGTGTCAGCCAGGTGACGGATATCACCTTTGCGTCAATTGATGTGGCTGATCTAAAAAGAGAAGGAGTTTTCGTCTCCAAATCGAAGTGATATCTTTTATAAATTAATTACTGTATATAACAATATGAATTATTTATTTTAAATTTTAGACTTAAATAACATATTCTTGACGCTGTAGTTAGTTTTTCTAATATATAAATGATTACTATTTTGATTTTTTTCCTACTTGATAGTAGTTTAAAGGATTAATTAATTTAAAGGATTTTAACAATCTGCTGACCGATTTTTCGAAAAAATCATAAAATGAAAGTGCTACTGAAATTTTTTTCGAAAGTTAGTTTGGAGGAAGGTTTAGAAAACTTTTGAATTGCCCGATCACACAATTCTGGAAGAGAAACCATTACCGACAGCATTAGCTTTTACATAGTTGATCTCAGAATTGAGAAAATTCACAGTGGAACAAAAATCCAAAGCACGATGGACGTACGTATTGAAAATAGTAATTTCCTGGTTAGGCAAACATCATGGATTTTTATGTGATTTAGGCAAATATTATAGATTTTCATGAAATTCATTATCGTCGTGGATGACCAAATTGTCCAAAAATGAAAGACGATTGCTCTTTGCCATTTTATAGATAAATTGAATGCAAGGATCAATGGAAATCAGAATGCCAAAAAAAAAACCCCGATGTCATTAAAAGTGTTACAAATAAGAGCAAAACTGTCATGAATATAACGAGTATAAAAAACAAACTGGATAATAAAAAAAAGCTTATCTTTAAAATAATGCATAAAGATGTTACTGAGAATAGGAATGCGTGGATTGTCCACAGCCAAGCCATCAGATATACTGTAGAACTTATAATGAAAGATAGAATAATTTTGTGATAAATAAGTGCTGGTAAGAGAAACAAGCACATCAATTTTAAATTCAAAGAAATGGAATTCATACAAACGTTCCCTAAGATAAGACAAGCACTCTTAACAGGGACATTGGTAAACAACGACTTGACATCAAATGAGACCATAATAGAACTACAAGAGAATTACGAATTGCCTTCAGAAATTGAAAAGAATTTTGGCAGGTATGAATATTATTATAAAGTGATCCTACAAAGTAAATCATCATCATGGTACTACAGCCCTTGTGGGGTCTTGACCTTCTTTAAGATTTTTGACCATTTCTTTCTATTGGTCGCTTTCCTCTTATAATTGCTAATACCAAGCAATTTCAAATCCTCCTCCTCCTGCTCCTTCCATCTGACCCTAGGTGTTCCCCGGGAGCTTGACACACCTGGGTTTCCCTCCAAAAGCCTTCTAGTAACTCTATTCTCCTCCATCCTCATCATATGTCCGAGCCATTGAATTCTGTTTTCCTTATAGTTGTAACAATATATATCTCTTTATATCTCTCATAAACCTCTTTATTTGTTCTACTCCTCCAATGTCCATCTTCACATATTGCTCCGAAAATTCTCCGCAGAATTTTTCTTTCCCATATTCCCAAAAGATCGGTATCTCTTTTAATTAGAGTCCAAGTCTCCGATTCGTATAGAACAATTGGTCTTATTATCACTTTATAGATGAGTATTTTCAGTTTAATATTTATATAGCTTGACCTCAGTAGTTTCTGTAAGGCAATATAACATCTGTTTCCAGCAGAAATTCCTGCTCTAATTTCTAGTTTAATCTCATTATTATCAATAACAAGTGAACCCAAATATTTAAATTCCTTAACTCTTTCGCAGTTTATTCCTTCACAGTCAAAACGTTTAATACCTTGAAATCGTTCACTATTTCTAGCATTTAACATATACTTAGTTTTTGAGTCATTTACACTCAAGCCAACTTCCCTCGAAAACAAAAGCAGATCAGAACAACACTCACTGAGTGTCCTTTGGTTTCTGCTCATCAAAACCAGATCATCTGCAAATGCGCAAATTTGGCAAGTTCTGTTAAAAATTGTCCCTCTGGGTTGAATATTGGTTTTTCGGATTACATATTTCAAACACAAGTTGAACAGACCAGTTGACAGTGGATCTCCCTGTCTCAACTTTTTTTTCACATCGAATTCTTCTGACAATGTGTTTTTAATTCTTATTTTTGTTGTAGTATTGGAGAGAGTCAATCGAATCAATCCTATTAACTTGGGGTGAATACTCAACTCTTTTAAAATCAAAAACAACTTAGCTCAATACTATCATAAGCTTGTCTAAAATCGACAAAAAGTTGATGAATATCAATGTTAAATTCATAACATTCCTCTAGTATAGTTTTTAATGAGTAAATTTGGTCAACTGTAGATCGGTTTTTCCTGAATCCACACTGGTAATCTCCCACCAGTTTTTCCATTTCTTCTTCCAACCGAATACTAATCAATTTTGCAAAGATTTTATACGCAATGTTTAAAAGAGAAATTCCACGATAATTGTTACAATTCGTCATGTCCCCCTTTTTATGAATTGGGTAAATGATTGCCATTTGCCAACTCTTCGGCATTACTTCATTATCTCATACTTCTTTAATCATATAATGAATCTCTTCCATGAAAACATTACCTCCTATTTAAATAGTTCTGCGGTAAGGTTTTCCTTGCCCGGAGACTTATAATTCTTTAGCTTCTTAATAACACCATAAACCTCTTCTCTTTCCGGACAAACCATTCCCTCGGATCGCTCAATTTCCTCCTGTAAATTCCCCTCAAAACCATCCTCTTCAGCATTAAGCAATTCCTCAAATTATTGACGCCATCTTTCCAAAATCGCCGTCCTTCTACCACTGTACTCTCCATCCTTTGCTCTACAAAAACTTGTTCTAGGTTGAAATCCTTTTCTTACCTCCTTGATTCCCTTAAAAAATCTCTAATGGCATGTCTTTCATGTTGTTCCTCTATAACTCTCAGTCTGTTTCTTTCCCATTCTCTTTTCTTTTTTCTGAGGAGTTTTTTTTGTTTCACTTCCTTTCTGTTTATAATAATTCACCGCATGTCTAGTCTTCCTCTGCAGCATCGTCGTCTCTCTTGCTCTATTTCTTTCTCTAACAGTAGCTTCCTTTGCTTTTCTCAATTTTATCTGATTTTAGTAACTTTTAGATTGTGGTATGTATTTAAAAAGAAATACCTTGATTTTTCCTTTTTTTCTTGATAGTAAAGCCATCAGAGATAGGTCAGTTGTGCCAGTCAGGTGACAAATACCACCTTTGCATTGAGTGATGTGGCTGATCTAAAAAGAGAAGGAGTTTTAGTCTCCAAATCGAAGTGATATCTTTTATAAATTAATTGCTGTATATAACAACATGAATTATTTATTTTAAATTTTAGACTTAAATAATATATTCTTGACGTTGTAGTTAGTTTTGCTAATACATAAATAATTAATATTTTGATTTTTTTTCTACTTGATAGTAGTTTATAGGATTAATTAATTTAAAGGATTTTAACAATCTGCTGATTGATTTATAGAAAAAATCAGAAAATGATAGTGCTACTGAAATTATTTTCAAAAGTTAGTTTGGAGGAAGGTTTAGAAAACTTTTGAATTGCACGATCACACAATTCTGGAAGAGAAAACATTACCGACATCATTAGCTTTTAAATAATTGTTCTGAGAATTGAGAAAATTCACAGTGTAACAAAAATCCAAAACACGATAGACGAACGTATTGGAAATTGTAATTTCCTGGTCAGGCGAATATTATGGATTTTTATGTAGAGATAGAGAGACCAAAAAAACTTTGGGAAAGACCGTAGTGAGAAATTCATTATCTTCGTGGATGACCAAATTATCAAAAAATGCAAGACGATTGCTCTTTGCCACTTTATAAGCAAACTGAATGCAAGGATCAATGGAAATCAAAATGTCAAAAAAAGCTATGTCATTAAAAGTGTTACAAAGAAGAGCAAAACTATCATGAACATAACTACTATAAAAAGCAAACTGGATAGTAAAAAAAAACTTAACTTTAAAATAGTGCATAAAGATGTCACTGAGAATAGGAATGAGAGGATTGTCCATAGCCAAGCCATCAGACATACTGTAGAATTTATAGTGAAAGATAGAATAATTTTGCAATAAACAAGTGCTGGTAAAAGTAACAAGCACACCAATTTCAAATTCAAAGAAATGGGATTTATACAAACGTTCCCTAAGACAAGACAAAGCACTCTTAACAGGGACATTGGTAAATAACGACTTGACATCAAATGAGACCATAATCGAATCACTAGAGTTTAAATTACGAATTGCTTTCAGAAATTGAACAGAATTTTGGCAGGTATGAATATTGATATAAAGTGATCCTAGAAAGTAAATGTTAATCTAATTTGTAGGAAGCAGTACCTATATTAGATGCTAAGGAACACCTGATTTATGAACTTTGCCCAACCTAGCCCAATTTCACACATAAGGAAGCAAGGACTTTTTTATAATTTTCAGGAATTATACGTGAAGTTTTAATGTGTTGTCTAATTTTTTTCTGAATCATAATTACTAGAGTCTTTGTGAGTAGCACAATACGGGCCTTCATTGATTAAATTTTCAACATATATATTTTTTTACCTAAAATTACAATCTGACCACCTTTGTCACCTTTAGTAATTAACTAAATCAGGATTGTTACGTAATGCATGGAAGTTCTCTTTTTAGATAGATTTGTTAATATTTAATTTAGAAATGTTATCAATGACTTTGCAATGTTGACAATTTGATGTCTATTAGCTTCCTTTTGGGTGGTAGGTAAAGCGCTGAATTTCAAACCTTCTGTAACAAGAGTGATAAGACTAGGGACAAACAATTTTTGAGTAACAGCAAAATTGTTACTTCGTTTTAAGATATTAAATTCAATTTTGTTAAGGGGAAACTTAGATAAATTTACTATGAATTTTCATTAACAATCGGAAGAGCAGTGATTGAATACCTAATATATTTGCAAGGTCTCCATGTATCAAAATGTTGAAAAATGTCTTTGTATTTTTATATGGAAATTCAAATATCTTTTATTCTATTTTGAAGTTAAAATTTTATTTTCACCATTTATTTCAAAATCTTTCCTTTCATTTCTGTAAACGCTGTTGCTATTTCAAAAGAAGTAATAGTTTCTTATTTACACAATTAAAAAGAAATGAATTAGTTAAAGCTTTAATACCGAAGCTGTTGAGATTTTTATTATTATTGGCTACCGTTATCAATAGTCATATCTACAATGGATCCACTTGATCAATTCAAGCTGAACTTGAAATTCTCTGATTGCTTGCTCACATAAAAATGTGTTATGATTTCTGTCAAAATTAATTTTTCTTTCGGGAAAAAACAAACTTACACAGTATCTATACCTGGGCTTAAACTGAACTTAGCTCTCTCCTTAATATTTTTATTGTATCAAATATTGCCCAGTTTTCATGATGCTTGGACATAAGTACTTAGCTTACATACTTCCTTATTTTTGACTAACAGTTATATTTGCTACTCTCCAATGAACCTGCTCGATCTTCACACATTGTAATTGTAATTCTTTAATTGCTCGATGGCATGACATTTTTGATGGTTTTCCCTTCAAAATAATCCTTCTACCCTTTCGCGACGGCATTCCGGATTCCGGCTTTCGCATTCCGGAGCTGTCGCGCCCCAAAAGACGGAGCGCTTTGCTTCCGAACTGGTACCAAAGGACGGCACATTTTTTGCGCTAAGCCTAACTCTCGAAAAAAAATTCACTAAAAATCACCTATTCAACACAGAAATCTACTTTTTTCAGGAATAAAAGAAATTTTTATTTTCTATTTGATGTATATTTTTCATATAAATTTGAATACAAAGTACTCGTTAGTTGCTCCCATTCTTTTATCCGAAATAAACGAATAATTTCACTGCCTCTAAAACCCAAACAAAAAAAAAATACTCTCTTATATTCCTATGATTCACCAACGAAATCATAACGCTGAAATAAAAATAAAAACCGAAACTCAATTATAAAATTGTTGATGCTACGAGAATTGCTCTGTCTGTTTATATTCAAAATGATGTTTCACCGCTCCGAATGGAGAAATAATTCATTCGATCCTCTCCTGCCAAGGTCATGCCTCTGCAAAATATATTGAAGTTAGTTCCACGGACATGTAACGCCATCTAGTACACAAATTAAAACGTTCCACGTGGAGGCACGTATAAGTGCCACTCTCTGCTTACTGTAAAGTTTCCTCCGTCACGAGTGCGTGCCGTCCGTCCTTGAATGCAAGTTAGCAGCTGGCACGTGGGTGTGCCGATCGTCGCGAAATTAAGAGAACTCCCAACTTGGCCAGTACCCCATGGGTTTAAACTGCACTTAAGTAGGTCTCTCAAATCGTCCTCCTAAATCTTTATCGTATTATACCGTGGCTAATCATTACCAGTTTTTCATGCCGTTTGTACAAACGTGACTCCTTTGTGTGTATGCTGATTTATTAAATGAACGAGCATTTTCTAGAATGCAATGGAGCGAACTGAGCGCTGAACTTGAAATTCTTTCATCGTTTGGTCAGATAATTGTTTTGGGTAGTTTTGTGAAGTTTATGATTCATTTTTTGTGTATGAGAATTTACTATTACATTTCATTGAACTTATGAATTGAATCTACCCGTCTCTCTTAGTTTTCGAGCTACTATTGCTGCCTTTCGACTTTTACACCTTCTGCGTAGAGGGCGCGTTTCCTTGTCATTTTTTATATGTTTCATGCACTAATTGCTGAAAAAATATTTACTACAGAAAACTAGTTGCTATATTTAGTGATCGCTAGCTGCAGTTTAATTTACATGGATGCATTACAGCGTGGTAAATTACGTAGTTGCATTACAGCGTGGCTGACTTTTGGATTTATCTCGAGCAAAATTTATATTAATAAAAAAAGTGGTGTTGACACTAAATATGAAGAAAATAATCATACACACTCATCTATGTCAGCCCTGGATAAGACGTCGATTACATCCCATCATTGAACAGCTAATAAATTTTGGGACGTTCACCTGAATTAAGAGAAAAGTATCGTAATTAAAAAAAATATATATCGAAGTAGATTTTAATCATATTGCAGTTATCAAAATCAGCATTTTAAACTGTCTTGGAGCAGAATGTAACTACTTTCGTTGTTTCACAGAATATAAATTAAAATTTTGTGGTCAGAGGAGCCACATAAGGGTCACGGAAGCCGTTACAGTTAGAGTAAGGGGGGCTCCAGAGGGTACCTAATTGCCAATATTTTATTTTTGAAGCTGGAGAAATATGAAAACTTAAAAAAAAAATCAAATATGGAGGGGGCCCCTTGGTAAAAGCGTGTAGGGACCCCACAATTTCCAGAGGTGCCCTTGCTGTGGTGCTTCCACAACAATTGCTATAAAAGAATAATTTTAACTGTCCAACAGACGAGCTCGCCAAAATGCATTCCCATGAAATGATTGGCCGGCGTTCACAGAATAATCGCGTGTAAAGAAATTAATATACACACGGGAATTATTCCCAGGAAATATTATAGTAAACCTCGTCGCTCTATGCATTTGTGTTTTGCCATGACTGTAGTCCAGTGTTCTTGATTAGACAAACTAAAAAGAAGCTCGGAATACAATAATAAAATGTTTATTTAATATTTAATTTCTTTTACCATAATTATGGTAGATTAAAAAAATCAGATTTTATTTGCAAACTCAGAAATTGGGGTACTTAAGGCAACATACAAATCGGATTTAGTTGAGAGGGACATTAGTTGCCGAAAGGGAACAATGTATTATATCTCAGGGATGAGGCCAACGAAATGACGCCACTGACCCTCCAATGAAATCGTACTGTCGCTCACGTAATTAAATATGTGGAGACGAGGCTCGGGGCGAATCAATAACGATGTTGAGTGGAAGGAACCGAAAATCCCCAAATATATCGACAACTGAAGTTTTTCGATGCGCGATAAAAATTGGACATTGTGATTGGTGCAGTACGAGTACGACAAATCGTTCTAACAGAGGCAGTTCGAGATTCCTCACCGAAACCGATAATGTGTGTCCCGGAAGTTATGCTTCGCTGTATAGATAGATACACGTTGAGATATAGACTGTCCCCGAAAACGGTAGACGTAGCATGTCAGTAAATCTGATGATCATTTAATACTGGTAATTTAAATTATTGCTTTTCCCCCTGGGCAGTACCCCTTACCCCCTCTGGTGGAGCTTAAATTTTCTATTGACATTTTAATAAGGCATCAAATTCAAATTTATTTATGCAGCAAACTAGACAATAAAGGCGAAAACAACAACAGGCAGAAAGCACAGCACTCAAAATGTTCTTACAATGCAGCCTAAGGACTAGCACGTCCATTTAGATCGCTAAGATAAACTAAGATAATAAGAGTTCGGCAACAGGCACAATATAATAATTAACAAAAGTGTACATAAAATAATGACTTCAAAATAAAAAAAAATATACTTCCGTATTTGTATATGGATTAAGATACACTTTCACCTTATACTTGAAACAGATAGGTGCCTATACAGAATAATTACTGACTTTTCAGGGATAACCACAAGAAGTTCTATGATTTCCGGCTTTACAATCGGCTTTGGGAATAATATAGTTATAGTTGTAAAGACGAGTGGATATGATGCTGCAATTAATTTCTAAGTAGTTGGGTGTCTTAAATAAAAAGAAAATACGCTTGGAAATATAAAGTTGACGAATAGTTAGCATTTCAAAGCGTTTTCTTAACTCAGTAAGAGCGCCATCATTACTATCACGTAAAATCGATTGATATGTCTTTGACAGAACTTTTACCAAAAGATACAGATTAGAAAAATAATAACCACTCCAAATACAAGTATACCATACATGAAACAGGGTAACGCAAATGAGTTGCATAAAATTATTAAAAATGACTGTGATACAATTGACCAATTTAGATTATATACGTATACACATCCCAATATCTACAACTTTTGACATGGTCAATTATTGGACAAAAACAGGGATTTTGTGTCGAGTGCATTGGCAAATGATATTTAATGCCTAAGGATATGCTACGAGTTGATAAAAAAACAACATATAATTGGATTTAGAACTATTAATATTTAATTTATTAGCAGAAAACCTCATATTTAAACGCTTCATGCCATCATTCATATTCTGCAGAAAACTATTATAATTATTCTCGGAATATAATAACGCAGGTGCCGTTAGCAAAATAGTTTAACTGTTCGTTTAGATTAAAATTATACACATCATTACTATAGTAGAAATAAGATAGGTCTGAGGACTGAACCCTGAGGGACACTAGAGTTTACCGTCATGATAATAGAATTTATGTTATTGATGTTAACCAATTGCTTTCTATAATGTAAGTAAGATTTTAACCAGTCATGAGCAGTACTATGAAACCTATATGTGTAAAGTGTTGTTAATAAAATCTCCAGATCAAGAGTGTCGAAAGACTTCGAGATAAAGTATAGCAGCATTTTCTTTTTCATTTTTAACACTTTACAACAAAGTTGAAAAGTGTTTATGACCTTGTTCATTCTGTCTGTCTGTCTGTCTGTCTGTCCGTTAGCACGATAACTGCCGTAAAAATGGCTTAATCAAAATGAAATTTTAGTATGTTGTTCAGACGGTCTGTAGAATCTATGGGAATATAAATGAATAATATCAACCAATTGCTTTTGGATTAAATCCGGGTTGAAAAAATGAAATACATTGAGCCCTATGGGACCTAATTTTTCAAACATTTTTTAAGCGGATTTAAAATTCACAAATTGTTTTGAAAATTTTAGGTAATATTTAAATTGTTCCATAAAATATATAAATAAAGAATTCAGCGAAATATATTCATTAGTTTTTTAAATAAAAATTAAAATAATAATAATAACACCTCTTATATGAAGAGATCACGTGACCATGATATGATTAGATCACGTGACCCACTTCAAAATGATATATGGCATCCAGCTTGTCTCAAAATCGTGATTTTTAAAGTTCTTTTTAATTCATATGGAGTGTTGTATTCGTCCTAAAACTACCTTATTTTTGCTGAAATTCTGTGCATCTACATTCTGAAACAACGCAATTATAATATATTTGAGTTTAAATGCCAAATTTGATTATTTCTACAACGAAGCCTATTTTTCACCTATGTAAAATGTAAACAGAAAAATATGTAGAAAGAGTTGTATTAGAATTGCTGTATTTCTTTAACGCAAAATCATTTAGTTCATGGAGTCTGCATAGCTGATATGAATGAAATAGTCTTTGATTTTACAAAGAGAAGGACGATTTTTTTCGATGAAGTTTTAATCATAGAGTTTAATTATTTGTAACTCCATGGTCTTAATTTTTAAATAAAATAAATTATTATAGTATTGTGTGATGAATGACATGAATGGGAAATTAATTATGAATGAAATGATGCTTTTATAGAGACAGCCAGGCGTGTTATTTTTTCTATGATGTCATTTGAATGAATTTAAGTTGTTTTCGATGAAGTTTTTAAATAAAATAAATTATTATAGTATTGTGTGATGAATGACATGAATGGGAAATTAATTATGAATGAAATGATGCTTTTATAGAGACAGCCAGGCGTGTTATTTTTTCTATGATGTCATTTGAATGAATTTAAGTTGTTTTCGATGAAGTTTTCAAATATAATAAATTATCGTAGTATTATGATGATTCTAAAGTTATTACCGAGGAATGTATCACATTTTAGAGATGTTTAAATCACGCAATTTATATTTCAATGCCGTCATTTGAATGAAGTTCATATTTTTCGATGAAGATTTAAATTTTCTAATATAATAAATTAATGTAGTATTGTGATAAATTTTAAAATATTACCAAGGAATGTATTGCATTTTAGACTTGTTTAAATAAAATTGCATTGAAGTTGAAAAGTGTTTCATAATCAATGCTTTAAGCATGATTGATCTTTCTTGTTATTAATGCCATAGACATTAAACTAAGTAACGGGGATTCAGTATGAAGTCCATTTCTAAAGCGATATTGGTTAGAACAAAAAATGTTTTTGTTCAATATATTTTTGAATTCTAACATTCACTAATATTCCCCAATTTTTGAAAAAGTCGAAAGAACACAAGTCTATAATGAATGTCCCCTATTTTATAAAGCAGAATTACATTCGCAATTTTTGTATTTTCTGGACAAATATCCAAAGTTACAGATTTATTGAAAAGAGAAGTATGAGAGTAATAACGTATAATATACTTTATCATTTTAACAGCAATACCATCAACACCAGCCGGCATATTTTCTTTGACAATATGGACTATTTTAAGAACTTCAGTCACATCAATTGCATCAAAATGGAATAAATCAAAATATGAAAAATCCGTAAAGTAATTTTGATTAACAGAAATACAGCTAGACTTAATACTATTTATAAACTGATGATTCATTAAGTTAGTGTAATCAGCAGTAGTAGTACTAAGTATAGCAACATTTTATCGGGTAATTTTTTAATACATTTTTTTCGACCAAATAAATCATTAACAAAATCATGCTATTTATTGTTATTTCTTTGTTATTTCCTTGCATTTACTTGTTTTTGTAAATGGAGAAAACCAACCTTTAATAGCAAAGTCAGTATCGAGTACCCTTTGCTTCCTAACAACAAGGGCCATGTGTGGTGGAAAATGATAATTTGAGCATATTCTTGTTTTTGTAAAAGGAGAAAAAGTAAACAAAACGAACCTTGTATCAACTGATACGACAAGTCAGTTGAAAATTTAAACCCTTTACTAAAATAATACAAAATTACACTTCATTTCATATAACATGTATTTATTATTTTATTCTAGAATACTATATAGATATTTCTGTTTTTTTTATAACTTTTTTATAGATAATTCTACAAATCTTCTCTTAAATATAAATAAACCTTTTAAACGATTTTACTTTGCTTGCATGTGCTTGAGGATTTTATCTTAAAGCGTGTTTAATATTTAAAATAAATTTATTTCTGTCGACGACGTTGAATGTTTGAATCTAATTTAATTCTCTGATTAAATGCGTAAGTAGATTAAATATATTTACGAATAGGCGCATATAAGCTTTATGGAATTTTCGAATACAAATGCTAAACACTTCCTTTCCATTTCGCTTCATGAAGATACTTTCATAAAAATATTTGAAAATAAGTATTTAATAAGTACCTAAATGTTTTTATTTAAGTTCGTCATGGTTCGATAATTCTGCTTTGCAATTAATATTTAATCGAGGTAAAAAAGAGAATAAATAATTTAAACAGCTTTCATTTTTACTAGATTGAAGTACGATGATATATTTTTACTTTCCCTGCAATACATGGTAAGGTATGGGAAAAGTATTGGAATCGCACAGAAAATCGCAATTTGAGATTTAGACGGATCTACACGTTTTGGGACCTCTAGAATACGAAAAGACCATTATATGAGTGACGTCTGTGTGTATGTCTGTCTAACTAATTGACCGGATTTTATAATATTTGGTATGTAAGTCCCTTGTATGTGACTCTGATGTAGATTTGATTTTGGTACGATTCGGAATAAAAGAACCTGCCTTTTTTTTGCCTAAAATCGCAACTCGAGTTTTCGATGGATCTTAACGTTTTGGGATGAAAAAACTATTTTTAGCGTGACGTCTGTATTTGTGTGTGTCTGTGCAATATATTTATCCACTCTAACTGAAAAACTAATTGACAGAATTTCATAATGTTCAGTAGGTAAGTCCCATGTGGAAGACCTTCTTGCCCATTAGCTTTTGGTATGATTCGGAATAAAATACTTTAAGCCTGCATCCACTCTAGCTGAAAAATAATAGACCAAATTTCGCAAGATTTTGTAGATAAATTCACTTGTAGATTATCCTGGTGTTGATTAGATTTTGGTACAATTCGAAAAAAAACCCTACTTTTTTTTGCGAAATGGCCAGCAAAAGACTACTTAAGCTTAAATATATCAATTAAATTCAGCTTCATTTTTGAAATATTCAGCTAATTATCGTCTGCCGAAGTATTATTTTTGTATATATATATATATATATATATATATATATATATATATATATATACACATATATACATATATATAAGGTATGACAATAAAGTTCGGTGAATGACGTCGTAGGTTGAACGCGCGCAGAAGTGGGCAAACGGCAAAGAGCGGGAAATGTACTCTGAAACCTGTTTGCGCATGCGTAAGCGCGTCGTAGAAATACGTATTTCAGAAATATGTTAGTAACACTCTAGCGTGCAAAGGTGAAGCAGCGGCTGTCTGAAAAAATGGAACAGCGAACGAATTTAAAGTTCTATTTCAAGCTTGGTAAATCTGCGAAAGAAATTCTTGACGGTGACATGCTCAAAAGAGTTTACGGTGATGATGCCGTATCTGCAAAGTGTGTTTATGAATGGTTTAAACGTTTTCGGGATGGACGGGATTCCATTGAAGACGCTGCTCGAAGTGGTCGGCCCACGACTTCTCATAGCGACGAAAAAATTGAAAGAGTGAAGACGATATTAGCTGTGGATCGTCGCCTTACAGAGCGAATGATAGTGGAGGAACGCTGTATTAACCGTGAAAGTTTCTTATTAACCGTGAAAGTGCTTATACTGACAGAAAATTTGAATAAGCGGAAGGTTTCCAGTCGTTTCGCACCCCATAATTTAACAGAAGCTCAGATGCAGTCTCATTTCGACGCTTGTGGAGACTTTGTCACCGCGACGGATCAAGACAGAAATTTTCTCAACCGCATCGTGACGGAAGACGAAAGCTGGTGTCTGAAGTACGACGTCTCAACCCAAAAGACAAAGCAAGGAATGACTTGGTCCAAATTCGCCGAGCAAGAGGAAGGTTCGCACTGAAAAATCAAGAATAAAGACAATGCTTCTTACATTCTTTGACAGCAAGGGCCTGATTCATAAAGAGTTTCTTCCAGAAAAAGCAGCAGTGAATGCTAATAGCTACAAGGATGTTCTGGTACGTTTATCGCAAAGGATGCATCGTGTACGTCTAGAATACGCAGCTCCGGGCTCTTGTTGCCTTCTGCATGATACTGCCTGCCCACATTCGGCCCTCGTCGTAAAACAGTTTATGGCCAGTAAAAGAGTTAGTTGTATGCCTCGATCATCCACCGTACTCACCTGATCTTGCTCCAGCAGACTTTTTTCTGTTCCCGCACCTGAAAAAAGTTCTAAAAGGAGAACGATTTTCAAATATTCCAGACATTCAAAGCCATATTACGTCGATTCTCCATGCGATACTGAAACAAGATTTTGCCCGCAGTTTTCAGGAACTGTACAGTCGTTGGCAAAAGTGCATAACAATCGGCGGGCATTACTTTGAAGGAATGTAAACATTTTTTCTTGATTTAAGTAAGAATCTATCGTTTATGAACACATTCACCGAACTGTATTGTCATAATATATATATATATATATATATATATTAGAAATATATAACAATAATAATTAATTCCAAGTAATTATGAAATAATAAAATCAACAAATCAGTTAAACCACTGCTACAATGTCGATAAAAGAAATAAACAGCATTGGCTTAATTTCGGAGATTAACTAGATTTAAATTCTGTATATATATCTTTAGATCCTATATATATATATATAACCGTAATTATCAAAAACCTTACTCCCCATTACAGACAGCTGTATCCTCTGAAAATTTTGACAATAAGCTTGCAAATGTTTTTCAGTGTATAGGGAAAGTATTGGAATCGTGTCGAAAATCGCAACTCGACTTTTTGATGGTTATATACGTTTAGGACCTTTAGATCACGAAAACATTATATTTTTCATGATTGTTGTGTATGTGTCGAATCGAGCATAAAGAACGTGCTTTCTTGCGAAATAGCCCGCAAAAATTGTCAAAATCTAAAATGAAAATCTACGTCTGCTCAAATTTATCAATTCAATGCTTGTTGTATACGTAATTTTTTACGACAAAAGTAATAAGGCCAACCCTATTACTCTAGGACTAACCGTTCTCGAGATAATTCAGTTTTTTCGCATTTTCGCTACGCGATCTTTGAAAATAAGTCCAGTTATCAAATGAAAACCAAAATTGCATTAAATATGCAAATGGAGTACAATTTAAAATTAATATGTCTGTTATTTTGTGCAATTGAACTTAATTTAATGAATTATTGAAGAAATACAAAGATTGTGAGTATGAGTCTGGAGAGAAAGTCATATGCTGTCCACATCATGTTTTTCTTTTGTTTCCGATACTTCCTTTGTAGTTCGACAGAGAAATCATCTGTGGCAAGTACAATAATTTTTAAAAGATTTACAGCTAATTGCTTAATTTTTTTGTTCGTTTTTATTTCGTAAAATTACGTATACGATAAGCATGTCTATACATTATAGGGTGGATGAAAATTGTTTTTTTTTAATATCGCTCTAGGATTATGGTAAAATTGTGCCTTTTGTAATCATAAATTCAAAATGATAAATAATTTTGAAATTAAGAAATAGTTTTAGATTCCGATTGGCCATTAAATATAGCATTTATTAATAAAATTTAGTAATTTTCGATAATTTTTCTCTGGTTTATAAATTTTATTGTCAAATATGCTATCACCCTCAAAAGCACGTACCAGAAATGGCGTTAATACATCTTTTTATGTAAAAATATAGTTACGGGTTCAGAATCAGGTTTAAATAAATCACGTTATAGTGAAATTTGAAAACTTTTCAATTATTCTACATTTTCTGCGTTTTGTGATATAATAGTAATTTAAGAAGATCATTTATGTTTTTAAAGCATACATAAAATCAATACAATTTTTCAAATTACATAATTTAAAGGTTTTCTCTTTTTCAAAGTATCAAATACAGTACTCAACAATCACCTATCTCTGATTCAACTTCATTAATACTTAAAAGCAAGAACTCAAGATTTTTACTTTCTCATACTATGCACTATATACCAGTAGATAAAGTATTGTTTTCTCATACTATGTGCTATATACCAGAAGAGAAAGTATTGTTTTCTCATACTATGTACTATATACCAGTAGAGAAAGTATTGTTTTCTCATACTATATGCTATATACCAGTAGAGAAAGTATTGTTTTCACATACTATGTGCTATACACCAGTAGAAAAAGTATTGTTTTCTCATACTATGTGCTATATACATTTAGAGAAAGTATTGTTTTCACATACTATGCGCTATATACCAGTATAGAAAGTATTGTTTCCTCATACTATGTGTTATATAGCAGTTGAGAAAGTATTGTTTTCTCATACTATATACTATATACAAGTAGAGAAAGTATTGTTTTCACGAAACTTTTCGAATTCGAGATTTTGATACCAATATATGTTTTAAGATGCTTTGAACACGTTTTACCTATTTTTGGAGAGATGCCCGTCTGACTGTTTGTCTATATGTCTGTGGTCGATTTCTTGTGTACACCATACCAGCAACAGAAAGTAATGGATTTTTACGAAATTTTATATCCAGCTTTGTTATCGAAAAATCTAGAATTACATAGCATTTTTTTTTCATTCCAGAGAAATCTTCCAAATTTGTTCAAAACTTTACATTTTTTTCCCATGGCAGCATAGGCCAAAATGTAACTGAATCATGCATAAAAGGGTTTTTGCATGAACCAATGATCATGAGACTAATTTTAAACCATGTTGTGAAAAATTACCGCGATATATTGCATTCTGTTCATGGAGTTATTAGCTCCCCTTGGAGAGCAAGTTATACCCCCCAGAGGTGCATTTTCTAGCATGATATCATCTTAGATGATATCATGCTAGATGCAAGGTGGTGCTAGATGCAAGGTGGCCAGGTGTTCCCTGGCCTCCTTGTTGGGTACGTTGGCTGATGCGTGTCATGTGTGGTCGGGCTTTATCCTGCTGGTAAATGGAGATTGGTCACCCCCTGAAGGAAGAGTAGTGTCACAGGCTGCAGCACGTCATCCATGTATCGTTGGGTCATCATAATGCCCTCAATACGGACAAGAAGTGACCTGCTATCGTAGACGATGGCGACCCAAACCAGGATGCCGCGTTGTCGTGCGGTGTGGCGTTCCACAGATGCAGCCGGATTGGACCTGTCACCACTTCGACTCCAGACTCGTACACGGCGGCTGTCATTGGTAAAGCAGAAGCATGACTCGTCTGAAAACACGCCCCTGTGCCATTTCGCCGTCCGCGTGACTCTAACCCGACACCATTGCGAACGGAAGCGTCAGTGCTATTGAGTCAACGGCGGTCTCTTTAACGGACGCCATGAGTGCAGGTCGCTGGCGACTAATCGCTGGAAAATGGTCCTGGACGATATGGGAGTATCAAGGGTGTTTTTTGCACATGCTGTAAAAGGGCGACGGAAGTGGCCTGCGGGGCTACCAATGTTTGCCGACGGATGCATAAGTCCACGAGTGCTGACGTCGCTCTGGCCGTACCGGCACCCCCCAAACGTGCCACATTCCCTTGATCCAACCATCTTCGCCACAGACGGAGCACCGTGAACGCATGTAGATGGCTGTCCGCTGCGATTTGACGTATGGATCAACCTTCTGTTCTGAGTCAGATCACCATACCCCTCGTGAAATCGTCTGTCTGCTGAAACTGCCTTGGATGGTGGTGGCCTGGCATTCTCTGCTTCTATACGCGTCCTCTGAGAAAAAATAATTGCCTGGCAGACAGACCGGCACGACTATTGCCGATTCTGAAGATTCATTCCCTTATATCTCAATTAACGTGCGCAGGACAGCTGGGCATTTCGCATCATTTACATAATTTCGAAGAGCTGCGTCTACCCTGCAGTTTGCAGAGTTTTCTGCCCACTCCTTCTTGGTGGGTTCTGCCAACTCCTTCTCTCTCTATATATATTATCATAACTATCATCCCCGTGTAGGGACGGGTTGTAGAGTAACCCTACCACCCCCCTGTGTTTCGTAGGAGAAAAATGGGGCCCCAGTGCCTGGGGGTATAGCCAGGTACCCTGCCTCTGGGGATTATATCAGGGGACTGGTCGGGGTTGGGCGTGGGGCTAACAATTCCACCCCGGAAAAAATTCTTGTTACGAAACCTTAAAGGAGGTCTTGGTCCCACAAGGGCTGTAGTACCAAGATGATGATGATGATCATAACTAACAGGGACAGCTGATTCTCCTGAAAATTTCAGTAATATGCTTGCAAATGTTTTACAGTGTATAGAGAAAGTATTGGAATCGTGTCGGAAATCGCAATTAGAGTTTCGACAGATCTATACGTTTAGGACCTCTAGAACACGAAAACAATTTTTTGCGTGACGATTGTGTTTGTGCGTGAGTGTGTTAGAATTTGGCACTATTCGAGAATAAATAACTTCCTTTTTTTGCAATATGGCAAGCAAAAATTGCCCAAAACTAAAATTAAAATCTATGTCTGATCAAATGTATCACTCCAATGCTTGTTTTATACGTATTTTTTGACGATGAAAAGAAAAAGACCCAATACTCTAGGACTAGCCTTTCTCGAGGCTTTTTTTTTTTTTGTATTTTTAAGAGACTTTTAAAAATATGTTCCGTTAAGAAATAAACACAAAATTGAATTAAAAGTGCAAAATCAGCGTCATTTTAAATAATTATGCATCTTCTGCAGTTAATCTCAGTTGAATGAGTTACTAAACAAATAAAAAGAGAAAATGGTTTTGAGACTTTAGGTAAAGCCATGTGCTGCCCACATAAGATTTTTTATATACTTTGCATTGCAATTGATATTTGCTTGCAATTTAGGAAGAAAGACCATGTTGCGTCAAATATTTATCTTATTTTAGTTACCATGGGTCCATATTATATGTTGTGAAAGAAACAAATAAGACTGAAAATATTAAATAAATTTATTAAAATTAACCTCCAAATTGTCCTCCAAATCCAGTCGGCTACCTTTATTTTTTATATGCTGTATATAAACAAGCAATCCTATTCTAATTGTACTCTGAAAAGATCTTTAATAGTAGATTAATCTCTCGAATTTTAATTTTAAAAGCAAATTAATATTCAAGATTATGTGCAATACGGAAAATAAAATGAACGTATTATACGTTAGGATATTCGTTTACCTATTGCTATAGATGCAATGTGTCGTGAATTTTAAATGCGCGTTTAAATTTATGTTTATGGGACATCGGGCAATAAATGTCTTGAAAATGCTTATTGACTGGGAGTTTTTGAGGCCGCTATATCTTGACCGATATCAACATTTATTTCTTCTGCATGCCTTCGGAGATATTAAAGGCAGCAAATTTAATTCTATATTATATTGATTTTGGAGTTCAATAACTACGAAGTTTTATGTATGGTAAATTTAAATATGGAATAATGGAGCTTTGTATTAATTTTGTTAGATTGTATCAATCTAGCGGTTGATATAATGCGCTCAAGAGAACATAATAAATAATTGATAAAATATTTTATTTTAAATTTTTACTGAAATTTGTGTAAAATATTGATGTTTCATTTGAAAAACATATACCAATATTTTTAGAGAATCCTATATTATTTAAATTAAATCTCTAAATATGCAACAATTGAATTTGAGTTTAACATATTAAAATTCTTACATATTTTGAAGTACATAATTTTTTACTGTATTGTTTTATTTATTGATTTGGTTTTTTTTTACTTAGTTGCACAATGTAACCTGGAAGCAATAAACATTATATAAAATGTTCATTTAGTTTTATTTCATAAAATTTTATTTTATTTAATATTTACTTTCTATCATTTTCCATCGAGATTATAAAAATAGCAACATAAATCCTGAGGGTGCATTTTCATTCTATTCTAAAGTAAAAAAATGGAGTTAAAGGACAACATTTTAAAGAAAATAAACTTGATGTAGCTAATTTTATTTAAACAATGGGAACCGAATATGCTCAGAAATTTTTTCCAATGTAATTGCACTAAAAGTTTTGAACGGATATTCAAAAATTAAAGCAAACTGCTTTAAAAATTATGTTTTTCTTCATAAAACGATAATTTCTTATATTAGCTATTTCAAGAAACTTTTTATGCTTCTTGACGGATTGAGGTAACGAGGATGGATAATAGTGAAATACCGTTTCAATGAAGTGAAAAAATAATTTCATTTAAAAATTTAATCTACTATAGTATATACATGCTTAAAATATGGAAACAAAAATTACTGCGGTGAATAGTGAACATTAAACAAAAACAGCCAACGTTTTAAAGCATTATGCTTAGCTGAAATTATAAATGTTACAACATATGTGCTATAGAAAAATTATAAATGTTCCAATGTATCACATTCTGGAGTTTTAATTATATTATTTTACCATTGCATCCAGGTGAATAAATTAAATGTATTTTGAAGAATGGAATTTAGTTTCATGCCTGCAACTCAGCATCACTGTCCTCTTGATTTACAAGCACTGGAACAAACAAATTGATTTATTTAACTGAAAGTAAAACTTACTTAATTTCAGTAATTAATTGTATACACAAAAATAGATATCCGGTTGTTTCCCACTTTTTTTTTTCGTTTCTTTTATTTTTTTTTCAATTCTACCTGATTTTAGTAACTTTTACACTGTGTTATTTAAAAAGAGACTCTTTGATTTTTCCTTTTTTCCTGATAGTAATTTAAAGGATTGATTAATTTAAAAGTTTTAGCAATCCTTTGACTGATTTTTAGAAAACATCGTAAAATGATGGTGTGACTCAATTTTTGTATAGAAATTAGTTTGGAGGTAGGTTTAGAAATTTTTTGAATTGCAGAATCGACATTGCTGAGAGAGAAACCACGATAAACAGCAAAAGCTTTTAAATAATTGATCTCAGAATTGAGCAAATCCATATTAGAACAATCGTTTCAAGCGCGATAGAGGAGTGTATTGAAAGAAGCAATTTTCTGGTTAGACGAATGACAGAAACTTTTGTCTAGAGGTAGAGAGACCGAAAAAGGAGTACGAAAGACCGTAGTGAGAAATTCATCATTATTGCGAATGACCAAGACATCGAATAATGCAAGATGATTGTTCTTTCCAATTTCATGGGCAAATTTTAATGTAAGGATCAATGGAATTCATCATATCCAAAATCCCATTGACATCAGTAAACATGTGATACAAAAGAGAATAAATGTCACCAACATAACGAGTATAAAAATCGAACAGGATAATTTAAAAAACTTAACTTCAATGTAATGAATAAAGGTGTCATTGACCATAGGACTGAGTGGATTGTCAATAGCCAAGAAATCATACATATTGTAGAATTAATTATGAAGGCAAAATAATTTTGTAATAAACAAGTGCTGGCAATAGAAACAATCTCATTGATTTCAAATTCGTTAATATGAAATTCATACACTCGTTTTTGAAGACAAGACAAATTACCCTTAACAGAGACATTGGTAAACAACGTCTTGATATCAAAAAAGACCATAATCAAACCACAAGAGTTGAAATTACGAATTTTCTTCACACATTGCGTAGAATTGTGGTAAGTAGGAATATTATTATTAAGTAAAGGATAGAATCTAGAAATTAAAGGTTTGGCTAATTTGTAGGAAGCAGTACCAATATTAGATACATATTAACCTGCTTTGTGAACTTTAAGGAGATCGTGCAGTCTAGCTCAATTGCCCACACAAGGAATCAGGGACGTTTTATAATTTTTAGGAATTATACGGGAAAATTGAATTATACGTGCAAATTGCCCATTTTTTCTGAATAAGAATTACTAGAATACATGTGAATAGTACAATTCGGACCTTCATTGATGAATTTTCAACTTTTTCAAGATACATTTTTTTTTATCTAAAACAAAAATCTGACCATCCTCGTCACGCTTAGTAATTAATTACATCAGGATTGTTACGTAATGTATTGAAGTTAAATAAATAATTCTTTTAATTTAGAAACGTTATCATTGAATTGGACAGAGTTGACAATTAGATGTCTAACTAATAGCGTCCTTTTAGGTGGTAGATAAAGAGCTGAATTTGAAAGCTTTTGCAACAAGGGTGATAAGACTAGGGACAGATAATTTAGGAGTAACAGCGAAGTTATTACTTAGTTTTAAGACGTTAGTTTCAATTTTGTTAAGGAGAACCTCAGGTAAATTTACTGCTGAATATTCATTAAGAATCGGAAGAACAGCGATTGAATAGTTAATATATTTATTAGGGCTTCATGTAGCAAAATGTTGAAAAATAACTTTGTATTTTTATACGAAATTTTAAATATCTTTTATACCATTTTGAAGTTAAAATTTTATTTTTTACACCATTTATTTTCTAAATCTAACCTTTCATTTTTGTAAACGCTGTTGCTACTTCAATAGAAGTAATAATTATTGATTTACACAATTAAAAAATAAATGTATTATTTAAAGCTTTAATGCCGAATCTGTTGCTGAGACTTTCATTATCGATAGTCAAATCTATAATGGGCCCACCTGATCTACTCGAGCTGAACTTGAAATTTCCTAATTGCTTGTTGACATAAAAATGTATTATGATTTTCTGTCAAAATTAATTCTTTTTTCAGGAAAATATAAAATTACACAGTACCCTTGGGCTTAAACAGTACTTAATTAGCGTCCTCCTTAATGTTTTTATTGTATCATATCTTGGCTATATTTATTGCCTGTTTTTATGATGCTTGGACCTAAGTACTTAGCTTATGTACTTACTTATTTTTGACAAACAGTTATATTTGCTACTCTCCAATGAATCTGCTCGACCTGACATTGTAATTGCAATCCTCTAATTGATCGCTGACATGACATATTTTATGTGTTTCCCTTAAAAACAAACTTTCTTACAGAAAACCTCCCAACTTGAGTAGCAGCTCAGGGTTAAACTGCATTTAAGTAGTATTTCCAAATTTTTATTGTCTCAGATCTCAGCTATTTATTGCCAATTTGTCATACCGCATGGACACACGTGATTACTTTGTGTGTTTTCTGATCTGTTTAATGAGTTCGCATTTTCTAGACTGCAATGGGGCCATTTGAACTGCTCGCACTGAACTTGAAATTCTTTGATGGACTGATTAGACAATAGTTTTGGGAAGTTTTTTTGCGGATGAGAATTTACTGTTACATTTCATTGAACATATGAATTGAATCTGCACTCCGCCAGTCTCTCTTGGTTTTGGACCTACTTTTGTTGCCTTTCGACTTTTGCGCCTACTGCGTAGAGGACGCGTTTCCTTATTATTACTTTCCTTATATACAATAATGTATAAGGAAAGTATTGTTGTTGTTGTTGAGACCCAGACCGTCCGAGATACCAGAAAGGTGTAAGGTAACCGTTTGGACTGCCGGGAAGTGCCACCCAATTTAGACCGGAACCCAGTGGGGGAGGCATCCACAGGGACCGTACCCTCCTTCCCCTGCTACAAACCTCTCGGAAGGACTTGCGGACCCACATGTTTAACGTGATCGTACTTCGCATGAACACGGCGGCAGTTGCGGCAGTCTGCAAATCCAGCGCGCAAACCACCGGGCTACCGCGCCCGAAATGTGCCAACAGCACGCGGCGTTCCCAGGTGGTCACCCACCCAAGTACTAACCGCGCCCGATGCTGTTTGACCTCGGTGAGCTAACGAGAACCTGTGTTTTCAGCACGGTAGGACTGTTGGCCATAAGGAAAGTATTGTGACGGGGTCGAAAATTCGAATTCGAATTTTGGACGGGAGAGCGCGTTTCAAGCATTCCTGATCACGAATCGAACATTTTTGAAGTGATGTCTTTCTGTGTGTGTGCGTGTGGAGACGATAACTGACGAACGAATGGACCGATTCGAAAGAAATTTGGTACAAAAATTAAAATCCGTAAACACTGGAAAGTCTATTGTTTTTATACGCAATCGAATGTGCAGAACCCCCCCTAAATTTTCGAGTGAAATTTTGAAAAATCGCTAAAAAATCAAAACCGCTTATAAAGTTAGACAAATAGATATTTCTTATGTAATTTTTCATTAGAAAACGACTGACATAAAGTTTAGAACGCTAGCATGAACCGTTCTCGAGATATTGCACTTTAAAAAAAATATCAAAATGATATATAAAATAAAAAAATATTTCCTATTGAGAAACATGTTCACTTTTCATACGTAATACCATACAATAAATTTGGTGACATCATTCTCGTGGATCTAGCTCGTTCCTTTCATGAAAAAAGATACTTTGAGTAATACTTTTGTATTTGAACGCCAATAGTCTTCTGTAAGAATAATTTATTTTTCCGTCCATAACACTTGGCGAAAGATTGGCGACGAATTTGGAGGAATGTTGCCAACTTGGCAACTTTTTTAAATGTTGCTAAATTAACGAAAATCTCGCCAAATAGATAAAAGTGACGCTAAATCAATGAAAATGACGACTCATTGAAGAAAATTCAATATCTTGGAAAGAATATAAATATCTACTATAAAAATAATCAATTTTTTTACTGTAAAAGTAGTAAATTCATTGCATTATATAAGGAAAGTCATGTGCTGCCCACATCAGATTTTTATTTATATGTTTCATGCCTTAATTGCAAAAAAAATAATTATTACAGAAAACTAGTTTTTATATTTAGTGATCGCTAGTTGTAGTTGCATTTACATGAATGCATTACGGCGTGACAAAATATTCCTTTAATTGGTTATTAACAACGCAATTCTGACATTTGAATTTATCTTGCGTAAATTTTTTGTTAATAAAATATACGAAAAGAAATAATTATACACTCTCATCTGTTTCAGCCATGAGCAAGACGTCAATAACAGTCCACCATTGAACAGTCAATAAATTTTGGGTCGTACACCTGAATTTAAGCATCGTATTTAAAAAAAATACGGAAGTAAATTTTTAATCATATTCAAGTTATCAAAATTGGCAATTCAAGCTGTCCTGGAGGAAAAAATAAATAACCACTTTTGCTGATTCACAGAACATCAATTATAATTTTGTGGGCATGAACGGCCCATAAGGGGAAAGGACGTCACTTGAGTGAGAGTGGACGCCAAAGGGAACCTAATTGCCGTATTTTATTTTTGAAGCTGGAGAAAACATGAAAACTAAAAAAAAAAGAGAAAATCAAATATGGAGGGTTATAGAAAACTAATTGCTATATAAGACTAGTTGCGATATTTAGTGACTGCTACCTGCAGTTGAATTTGCGTGGAAGCATTACGGCGTGGCAAAATATTCCTTTATTTGGTTACTAATAATGCAATTTTGACTTTTGCATTTATCTCGCGCAAAATTTATATTAATAATAAAAAAGTGGTTTTAACACCAAATAGGAAGACACTAATCATACACACTCATATATTTCAGCCCTGGGTAAGACGTCGTTTACAGTTTACCATTAAACAGCCAATAAATTTTTGGGAGTTCACCTGAATTAAGAAAAAAGTATCGTAATTAAAAAAAATATATCGAAGTGGATTTTAATCATATTTAATTTATCAAAATTGGCAATTTAAGCTGTCCGGGAGAAAAAAAAAGTAAATACTTTCTTTGATTCACATAATATAAATTAAAATTCTATAGTCAGGGACGCCCCATAAGGGAAACGGACACCACTGAGTGAGAGCAGGCTCCAGAGGGAACCTAACCGCCAAAATTTTATTTTTTACGCTAGAGAAAACATAAAAACTTTCCAAAGAGAGATAATGAAATATGAAGGGGGCCCATTTTAAACGCGTGTAGGGGGCACCACATTTTCTAGAGGCGACCTTGCTCTGGTGCTTCCACAACAGTTGCCTCAAAAGAACAATTTTTGCTGTCTAATAGATGAATGAGCTCGATGAAATGCATTTCAATGATATGACAGGACGGCGTCCGCAGAATACTTGCTTTTAAAGGAACCAATATACCCAAGGAATTACTGCCGGAAAATATTATAGCAAATCCTGTTCTTTCTATGTGTTCTGCTTTGCTGTGACCGTATTCAGTCCAGCCTGCTTGATTCTTAAATTTAAGAACATTTCGCTCAGATTCAATTCAAATGAATTGCTAATTTTATATTTATTTTATTTTGAAATAATTGTGGTAAATAAAAAATTCAGATTTTAGTAGCAAAATTAGGATTTGTGGTACTTGAGACAACATACGAGTATGACTCGGGGTAAGATAAGAGGGACATTAGTTGCCAAAGGGAATAATGTATTCTGTCTCAGGGATGAGGCTGACGAAATGACGCCACTGACCCTCCAATTAAATCGTGCTGTCGCTCACGTAATTAAATATGCGTAGACGAGGCTCGGGGCGAACAATTAATGATGTTGAGTAGAAGAAACCGAAAATCTCCGAAGATTTCGACACCTGAACTTTTTCGATAGTCGATGATAGTTGGATATTGTGATTGGTGCAGTCGAGTTAGGCAAAACGCTGTAACAGAGGCAGCTCGAGATCCCTCACCGAATCCGATGATATGTGTTACGGAAATTATCCTGCGCTGCAGATATACACTCTGAGATATTATAGCCTGTTCCCGAAAATAGTAGAGGTAAATTGTCAATAAATCTGATGATCATTTAATATCGGTAATTTAAATTATTACTTTTTCTCTTGGACATTATTCTCCATTCAAAATTATTTATATAACACGCAAGACAATAAAGGCGAGCACAACAGATAGAAAACACAGAACACAAACTTTTCTTACAATGCGGCCTAAGGACTAGCATGTCAATTTAGATCGGTAAGATAAACTAAGATTGTCAGGGTGGAGGCGGTGAGGAGACGGCGTGTCCTTTGTGGGTCGTGGGACGATGGTACGCTTGGCTGCTCCTTTCACTCGGCCCTTTCTGTTGATTTTCAACTTTGCTCTAGAAATCCTTAACACTTTTTAATGGGTCATGGGCCATTCGTGGCCTATCTCCATCGTTTTTACCTTAGGGACTCGCCCCTCTGTTCTTGTGGGTTGGAGGGGGACGCAGACCATTATGTCTTCATCTGCCTCTAACTCGCGATTTCCATCTCTCTGGGCCGATGGAGGATTGTAGGACTTTATGATTTAATAGGGCTACAGCCAACCCCGGGTCGTCTATACGGAGAATAAGTAAATGTGTTTCAATCGCAGGGTTGAGCGTTTAGTGTTAATATTGTATTGTAGTTTTGACTCTTTGAAATGTGTCGCTTTCTATACTGAAACTGTTATTAAAGTTGCATTTTTAAATAACATTTGTATTTTTAAATAATAGTTAACTGGTTAGGAAAATTTTTAAATCGATTAAAGGTAATATATTTAGATAATTGGGTAAAGAGCATTACTTTTTCTTGGGCCATTTGTACAAATTAAAACTTACGAGCATTTCTATATTGAAATTTGAAATTAACTGTATGTCTTATGCATGAATTGTTAATGTATTTTGGGTATCGTATATATATTAAAGTGCACTGAGTGTGCTACTGTGAAAATTATTATACATATTCTTGCATATGTTTTGTAAATTTTTGTACATGTTTGTGTAAATATGTAAATATTGTATTTTTAGTACTGAAAATGTGTTAGTATTGTGTTAGTAGGTTTATAGAAGATTTTTAGTATTGAAAAATGACATCTTTGATATTTTAAATATTAAATATTAGATAATTGATTTGAAATAATGTAAACTAATGCAGAAGTAATACGATATTGATGTATATTGATGTAAATATTCCTGTATATTTTTGTGAATTTTCGTCTGGTGATACGTCTTTCTGTGAATATATCCTTTCCTGGCTGGAATTTTTAACCAGCTATAAGCCTGATTAGGTAACCCTTCCGGCCTGGGTCGACAAAAAAAACTAAGATAAGGAGAGATTGTCAAAAGGTACAATACAATAATTAACAAAAGCTATGTATAAAATAATTACTTTGAATAATGAAAAATTACTTCCCTATCCCCATAAAAATTAAGATACACTTTCAGCTTATACTTGAAACAGATAGGTGACTTAACAGACTAAATACTGACTTTTCAGGTATAGCAACAAGAAGTTCTTATGTAAAATTCCATGATTGGCTTTCGGAATAACATAGTTATGGTTGCAAGGGCTAGTGGATATGAAGCTGCAATTAATTTCTACGTAGTTGAGTTTCTTAAATAAAAATAAAATATATTTGATAATATAAAGTTTGCGAATAGTTAACATTTCAAAGCGTTTTCTTAACTCAGTAAGAGCGCCATCATTACTATTACGTAAAATCAATCGATGCGTCTTTGACAGAACATTAATAAAAGGATACAGATTAGAAAAATAATAACCACTCCAAATAAGTATACCATGCAAGAAATAGAGTAACTCAAGTTAGTTCAATACAATTTTTAAGAATGACTGTGATGCAATTGACCATTTAAGATTAAATAAGTAAACACACCCAAATATCTACAACTTCTGACATGATCAATTATCGGGCAAAAACAGAGATTTTGTGTCGAGCACACAGGCAAATGATTATCTAAATAATGTAAAATATATGCTACGCGCTGATAGAGAAAACATATAATTGGTTTTAGATACATTAATATTTAATTTATTGGCAGAAACCCTCATATTAAAACGCTTTATGCCATCATTCATATTCTGCTGAAAACTATTATTATTATTTTCAGAATACATTAACGCAGGTGCCATTAGCAAAATAGCTTAAGTGACCATTAAAATTCAAATTATACACATCATTTATATACCGTAGAAATAGGAGAGGTCAAGGAACTGAATTCTGAGGGACACTAGAGTTTGCAGACATGATACTATAACTTATGTTATTGATGTTTACCAATTGCTTTATATTACGTAAGAGTCATTCCATGTGAAATCACCCAATTTAAAATTAATTGATTGCTTGAACATTTTGTTAATTTTTTATATTTTCACCATAGGCGGTCTTGCTAGTGACCTGCCCAAAAATATATTTTTTTTTTATCTGCTGTCATCTTGGATTTATGCTCATTATTATGTTTTCTCGATGTCATTTTTAGAGATATTTGCCAGTCTGTAAAATGAACAACAGTGTGAACCCCAAAATGAAATTCACAGGTTTTACTAAGTACTAGCAGGGGTATCCATGGCCAAAATTTCTTATTTTTGGAAGGTCCCTTTTTTGAGGTATTTGACCTTGAAATTCACAACTTTCGAAAATTTTCAGATTTCGGAACTAAAAATCGGACAGAAACACTTACCACCCCGGATTTGTTTCACCATGGCTGAAAAAAAGCCTACCACTCATAGTTCTTGAAAAAAAATTCCATCTTGTGGTTTCAAGCCCTTTTGATTTTACAGACCTTTAAAATTGGCAAAATTTCTAGTTACGATGGCTATATTTAAGCCCATTAAAGTCCCAGCTACCAAAATCTTATCTTACATATATATATATACATTTTTTCTGAAAGGCCAGAATCTCTACTTTAAGGCAGGGAAAACTAGAATATTCTATCTGTAATAGAAATCACACAGCAACTTTTTTTCTAAATCCTTGTAAATGCTCGTTTTTGCTTTCCACAGTAACGAAAAATGAGCATAAATCCAAGATGGCGGCAGATAAAAAAAAATTAAAATATTTTTGAGCAGGTCACTAAGAAGATCACCTATGGGGAAAATATAAAAAATTAACAAATGGGCAAGCAACCATTTCTGGGTGATTTGACATGGAATGACCCGTAAGTAAGATCTTAATCAGTCATAAGCAGTACCAGAGCCCATAAGCTTGAAGTGGTTTTAATAAAACCTCCAGATCATCAGTGACGAAAGCCTTTGAAATAAAGTATAGTAGAACTTTCATTTATTTTTATTAATGCTATACTCATTAAAGTTAAGTATGGCGGATTCAGTATTAAGTCCCTTTCTACAGACATATTGGTTAGAATAAAAAATGTTTTCTAGTTCAATATATTTTTGAATTCTAACATTTATTAATTTTTCTCAAATTTTTGAAAAACATCGGAAGAATAGAAATTAGTCTATAATTAATGCCCCTTATTTTATGAAACGGAATCACATTCACAATTCTCTGTTTTCTTGAAAAATACCCGATACAGTATCGACTGTTTTATGTACCCTAGTCACATCAATTGCATCAAAATTGAAAGAATCACAAGAAATATCCGTTATGTAATTTTGATTAACAGAAAACATTGCTAGATTTAATATTAATTCATTTAGTCTAATCAACAGTATTAGTATTAACGGATATTTTCTTAATACGATTTCTTCGACCAAGTAAATAATTAACAAAATTACACTATTTATTGATATTTATTTCACAAATTTTGAATTCCTGGCAATAGCAATCCATTTTTAAAGCTTTAATTGTCTTCTTCAGAATTCTATTAAATTTCTTAGAATTTACTTCACTAATTTTATTAAAAGCAAATCTGCGATATTGCTTATAGAGCCACGCCTACTTCCAGATTATATATTTTATATCTTTGGTTATCGAAATCTTTTTATTTTTATTACATTTAACATTCATTTTACAAAGTTTGATTATCATTTTAACAGAATCACAAAAGATGTCGGTATTTGAAGGTATTTGCATGGCATAGATTTATGTCCGACAAATATATGTAAATATCAGAGAGTCTCTATGGAGATCAAGAAGGAACATTTTTATGCTAATCGAATTTATGCAGATCGAATTTATATTAATCGAATTTATAGCAATCGATTGATCTGAAGAGTACCGCCATAACTTTCTAATACGTAAATTAAAGACTCAACAATCAAGGGGAGAATAAAAATTAAACAATGATTGGTTGCCAGCCATCAATCAATGAATAATCAACGGATGTCAATGGTGAGAATTCGAGAATAGAAAACAGTAAAAGACGAGGAATAAATGCCGAAAAATTGGAAAAGCGCTAGGCTTAAAAAGGAGACCACTTCGGTATAAATTATTCATTAGGGCCGAGTCACTATCCAAAATGACCAAGAATTAAACCTTGTGTCTGAATACTGAGATAGATTATATCTATGAATTTCGTATACTGGACAGTAAGCTTAAAAAGATTAAAATATAAAAAGGATATCAAATATTTCAAATATTTACCCGAGAAAAATACCATGTGGCGATATTCAAAGCATCGATGCACAAATTGCAAATCAACTGTTGCTGCTCGCAATAATTAAAAGTGCAAAATAACTATCGCCACTCGTGAGAAAAAAATATCAGTGTTGCCAATAAGTAGAGATAAATTGTAACACTTATATAAAACCTTAACTTACAAATTAAGACAGCCGCTAGCAAAACCAAATTAAAACACTTTCAAATCAAATATTACTACGGAAAAGAAAACCTGGGCAAGTAAGCACAATGACTTTCTAATGCGTAAAAAAAAAGATTCAATAATCAAGGGGATGATAAAAATAAATCAATGCGTAGTTGCTAGTCGTCAATCAATGAATAAGCAACAGATATCAATGGTAAGAATTCAATAACAGAAACGCAGTAAAAGACGAAGAATTCATGCCGATAAATTGGAAAAGCGCTAGGCTTAAAAAGGAGATCAATTTTGGTATAAATTCTTTATAGGGCCGAGTTTCTATCTAAAATGGCCAAGCATAAAAGCTTGTTTATGAATACTGAGATAGATAATATCTATGAACTCTATATTGGTCAACAAGCTTAAAAATATTGAAATATAAAAAACAAATTGAATATTTCAAATATTTACCTGAGAAAAATTTCCATGTGGCGATATGCAAAGTGCCAAGTCACAAATTGTAAATCAGCTGTGGCCACTCGCAAGAGATAAAAGTGCAAATAAACTGTTGCCACTTGTGGGCGATAAATATCAGTGTTAGAAATAGGTAGAGATGAATTGTAACACCTATATAAAACCATAACTTAAAAACTAA
The DNA here is from genome assembly GCA_951213105.1 of Amaurobius ferox. Lineage (NCBI taxonomy): Eukaryota > Metazoa > Arthropoda > Arachnida > Araneae > Amaurobiidae > Amaurobius > Amaurobius ferox. Next base: position 55,531,351 of record OX578138.1, on the reverse strand, counting down.
AAGAGCCGCCAATATAAATAAACTGAAACACTTCTCAACCAAATAATACTACGGAAAAGAAAAACTGGGCAAGCAAGCTCAATGACTTTCTAATATGTAAAATATAAAGAATCAGCAATCAAGGGGAGAATAAAAGTAAAACATTACATAGTTTCCAGCCATTAATCAATGCATAATCAACAGATATCAACGTTGAGAATTCGATAATAGAAAAAGAGTAAAAGACGAAGAATTAATACCGATCAATTGCAAAAACATTTCATACTTGCTAAAAATTGTTAATATTTCGAATTTGGTTTAGTTTTTAACATTTTACAACAAAGTTGAAAAGTGTTTATTACTTTGTTCATTCATTCTGTCTGTCTGCCCGTTAGCACGATAACTGCCGTAAAAATGACTTAATCAAAATGAAATTTTAGTATGTTGTTCAGACGGTCTGTAGGACCTATGGGATTGTAAATGAATAATATTACCCAATTTGTTTTGGATTAAACGCGGGTTGAAAACATGAAACACATTGAGCCCTATGGGACCTAATTTTTCAAACATATTTTAAGCGGATTTAAAACTCACAAATTGCTTCGAAAACTTTAGGTAATATTCAAATTGTTCCATAAAATATATAAAAAAAAATTCAGCGAAATATAATCAGTAGTTTTTTAAATAAAAATTAAAATATTAATTACACCTTTTATATGAAGCGATCACGTGACCATGATATGAAAAGATCACATGACCCACTTCAAAATGATATATGGCATCCATCTTGTCTCAAAATCGTGATTTTTTAAGTTCTTTTTAATTCATATTGAGTGTTGTATCCGTCCTAAAACCACTTTATTTTTCTTAAATCCTGTGCATCTACATACAGAAACAACGCAATTACAATATATTTGAGTTTAAATGATCATCCAAATTTGATTATTTCTACAACGAAGCTTATTTTTCACTTATGTAAAATGTAAACAGTAAAATATGTAGGATGAGTTTGTATTTTTTAACCCAAAAGTATTTAGCTCATGGAGTCTGCATAGCTGATACGAATGAAATATTCATTGATTTTACAGAGAGAAGGACGATTTTTTTCGATGAAGTTTTAAGCACAGAGTTTAATTACTTGTAGCTCTATGGTCTTAAGCTTTTAAATAAAATAAATCATTTCAGTACTGTGATGAATGAAATGATTGGGAAAATGCTATGAATGAAATACTGCTTTTATAGACAGAGCCAGGCATGTTATTTTTTCTATGACGTCATTTGAATGAATGTCACTTGTTTTCGATGAAGTTTTCCAATATAATAAATTATTGTAGTGTTATGATGATTTTAAAAATATTACTGAGGAATGTATCGCATTTTAGAGATGTTTAAGCCAGGCAATTTATATTTCAATACCGTCATTTGAATGAAGTACATTTTTTTCGAAAAAGGCTTAAATTTTCAAATATAATAAATTAATATAGTATTGTGATAAGTTTTAAAATATTACCGAGGAATGTATTGCATTTTAGACTTGTTTAAATAAAATTGCATTGAAGTTGGAAAGTGTTTCATAATCAATGCTTTAAGCATGATTGATCTTTCTTGTTATAATCCTCAAACTCTTATTGATCTAAAAATTTAGCAACCAACCGAAGTGAAAACTATAGCTTTTATTTTTTCTTTCTTGAGTTACGGTGACAAAATATTATTAGTAGAATTATCATAATATGAATTCAGTATAATTATATATCCCGCAGTCAGCATGCATAAATAACGTTGGGAGGGTCTATTTTATGCTTTTACGCCGCTCCTGCATCTGATAGCATGGCCATGTCATAAATTTTACTGGCACGTTTATATATGTTTACTTATAATAAAACGGCGAATAAAATGTTGTAACAGCTTATTAATTTCATAATACTTCCTTGAACAAAAGAAGAGAGTATCCCATTTTCCCATTATTGGAATTCCATAGTTAAACTGCAATATAGCTATTATATTTTCAATATAATTATGATCTTTACCTTTCATTATAATTATTATCTTGTATAATATCATAATACGTATAACTTAATGCAAGATAAATAGGATGCCAATTATAAATGTTCTAAGCAAAATATAATATAAACAGAATATAATAAGGTATAGTGGGATCGTCATATGATTTTCAATGTTGACTTACTGTCTAAATTGTTTACTTTAATTTTTCGGGTTCAGTTATTTTTTATAACTTCAAGATTTCAGTTATTACCTTCCCTGTAATACATGGTAATGTACAGGGAAAGTATGGGAATCATGTCGAAAATCGCAATTCGAGTTTTCAACGGATCTACACGTTTCGAGACCTCTAGAATACGAAACAGGTATTTTTAGCGTGATGTCTGTGTGTGTGTGTGTGTCTGTTTGTGTGTGTGTGTGTCTATCTGTGTGTCTGTGCAGATTTTTTATCCACTCTAACTGACAAACTAATTGACCGATTTTCATAAAATTTGGTAGTTAAGTCACTTGTGGATCAATCTGGTGCTGATTAGTTTTGAGTACGACTTGGGATTAATGAACCCGCCTGTTTTTGCAAAATGGCCCGTAAAAGCTTATCCAATCTAGCTGAAAAACTAATAGACCGAATTTCACAAAATTCGGTTGATAAGTCGCTTGTGGGTTACCCTGGCGCTGATTAGATTTTGGTACGATTCGATAAAAATAACCTACCTTTTTTTTGCAAAATCGCCAAAATTTAAAATAAAAAACTACGTATGCTCAAATATAGCCATTAAAAGCTTGTTTAATACGTAATTTTTAACGAAGAAAAGAATAAGACCAACCCCATTACACTAGGACTAGCCGTTTTCGAGATATTTTAGTTTTTTCTTATTTTCTCTATGCCACCTTTGAAAAGAAGTCCAGTTATCAAATGAGAACGGAAATTGCATTAAAAGTGAATTAAATTTAATTAAAATGAAGAGAACGTGGATATAAGTCTGCAGAGAAAGTCATGTGCTGCCCACATCAGATTTTTTTCCTATAACTTCGAGATTTCAGTTATTATTAATAAAATATTTTTATCATTTTATTTTGTGAAGAGATCTATCTACTTACTTAAATTTGAAGTAATCGCTCAAATTCAAATTCTAAATTCGAATTCAAATTCAAATTTGAATTCAAATTCTACGTTCGCTCGAAATTTAGAATCTGAATGTTTTATTCTGCATTTTATATAAAATATATCATTTTCTAAAAGAGACAATTTTTCCATTGTTATTGTATAACGATCTACTATAGATAATTTAAAGTTTCTATTTGAATTTATTTTAGAACTAGCAGCATACTCGTTCTTCGTACGGAGTATATAATATAAAGAAATTTATAATTCGCAATCATGTGCAAATTCTGTTAAAATATTAAATTTATTGCTCATAAAGAGAAGTTTAAGAATATATGTTCTCACTATGCAAAATTATCTTCACGGGCAGATCTGAAGAATTAAACATCCTGGCCCCTTTTGTAAGCAAATTTACAAAAAAAAGGAATTGAATCAATATATGCAACCCCGTACTACTTATATTGTCGCAGATTAGAAAATATGCCAGTGTGTTAGTAGAAGCTTACCCGTATTGCAATATGTGTCTCAAAAATATTTGCCAAAATAAAAGAGATGACATAAAAAATTGAAAGTATCAAAAATCCCCGTAATCTTAATACCAGAAGGTCGTAATTGATTCGAATATATGCCAATATATATCAAAATATATGCCAATATACCTGTACTACTTATATTCTCGTAGATTGGAAGATATACCCATGCATTTGTAGAAGATTACTCGTCCAACGTACTATATATGAGTTTCAACAATTTTCGTCATAATAAAACAATTCCATAATAATTTGAAAATATCAGTAATCCCTGAATCAACAGTCCCCGAAAATATCAATAATAATGATGTTTAAACCTGAAGACCGTAATTGATATTATCCAGTCAAAAATTCAATGTCAATGAAATTTATTTTATAAACATATTTTCACTATTCAAATCGGAAAAGATTTAATAAAAATCATATGCCGCATAACATATTGGATCCGTTGCTAAGCGACATGATATCAATTGCTTTAAATAAATTGATGGAAATCATATCATCTGAATAATGCAATCTCCATGGAAGGTTTGGCGACATTTTCGTCAATTTAGCTATAACTTAAAAAGTCGCCAAATTTATCGCCAAGTGGGACTGTAGAACTGATAATCCCATTATGCGACAAATTGACGAAACATCATCACAATACTATCCCCTAACAAAACACAATTAATTTCATTTATTAAGCACGACTTTATCAATTCATGATATTTTTATGAATTTAGAAATATTTTTACCAATTTGGTGATATTAAAAAAATTCCTTAAATGTGTTACTAAGTAGGGTGGATGGACTGACCGACAAATACTACAGAAACATCATTTCAGTACTTTATTCTAATAAAACAAATTTAATTTCATTGATTTGGGTCATTTTTATCAATTTGGAGACATTTCCACTAATTTGGTAAAGTTTAAGAAAAGTTACCAAGTTATTTAGAGATATTCCTCTAAATTCGTAGCTCTGAATTTGCAGATCTGAAGAATAAAATATCCTGATCCCGTTTGTATGTACTAAATGAAAACAGTAAAATTGTATCAGAAGATACATACACCTATTCTTTTTCTGCTTCAACAATCGGCTAAATGAATTTATTGAGTAAACACAATATATGAGTTTATTAGCTCAACACAATATATGAGCTTGAAACCTCTTTGCTAAAATAAATGAAAGTGATGTACGCAGTCCGCAATATATATAATAAAAAAAAAAACAATCAAACCGTTCATTTATAAAATATATTTTTACATCCATTTATTTATTATACAAATAGAAAAAACTATAATAAATATTAACAACACATTTAATTTCATTCCGTTGCCGAGCAACAGGATATAAGATAGAATTTTCCTCATAAAATGCGAAATTATATAGCCATTTTGATTTATTTATCCTTTACATCGTTAAGCTTGTGAAAGATGAACCATGGAGGTAGATTTTTCCATTTAAATTCATGTTTCAAACAATTTATATTTTCCTATAGTGACTAATTAATGCAAAAATCCTGCACCAAACTCGGAAATAAAGCTTTATTTCATTTTGGCGTTTAAAACAAACGATTTTCATCCTTTCCGTTTGGATAAACCACGGAGTTGGAGAGTAGATCTCCTAAGAAAAAGTTCCGTTTTTCATTAATATCTCGACAACACCTGGTCTTAGAAACTCGAAACTTGGACAAAATTTATGGAGGGCTATTTCAAGGCTATCCACAAAATTTCATTAAATTCGGTTTAGCCGTTTTCACGTGATTATGAGACAAACGAAAATTTTGTTTTTTACTAATATCTCGAGAACCACTGGTCGTAGAAACTCAAAACACAGACTAAATTTTAAGTGGGGCTATTTCTAGGCTACCCACAAAATTTCATCAAATTCGGTTTAGCCGTTCTCCCGTGATGACGGGACAAACAGACAGACAGACAGACAGATTTTCTATTTTATTTATATAGATTCTAACGTTTCAGGCTGCAGCACAACCGTATGATGTATAAATATGAAATTATCTGTGATTTATAAAATGCGCTCTTTCTGTTAATCACTTTTTAAGATTCGAAATTATGAAATTATTTGGAAACATAGGTTTTATTTTGTTAAATCGACAATTCAAACATTTTTGTTTATGACATCCCCTAAAAACGAATATTTGAATTCACCAATTATCCATATTGTTCTATCATATGATCTACCTTAGAACATAATTTAATTCCTAATTCAATAAAATTGAAATTTCACGTTTATTCAACAATTCGAAATTTTTTGTCCCCCCACCCCCCACCCCTTCCCCAAAATTCTAATGATATTGCTTTTTAATGTTTTCTAATTCTAAGTGATATTCTTTCCAAATTTTTTTGAAATAATTAATTTAATTCTACCATTGCGAACCATACGAATCTTTGTTCTCCATTTGATAAATTATCTTCATGCAAATCTCGAAATCTAGTCAACTCAAGCCAAAATGAAGGTGCAAAAATGGTAGAAAATATACCAGTGCCATTTTCATCCTGTTTTAATAAATGTTACGCACGATGGAAAATATATTAGTTTCAAAAATCTTTGCAGATGACTTAAAATATCAATTGAAAATATCAATAATTCCAATGTTCCCATTTCTATAGTCCGTAACTGATACAGCACAATCGAAAATAAATCATTCGTAAAATTTATTACTTTCCCAACATGCATAGTTTAATGTATAGGAACATATCGTGAGAGGATTGAAAATTCAAATTCGACGTTTAAACGGTAGAACAAGGTTCAAGCATACCTGAACTCGAATCGTGATGTATGTGTGTTAATGTATATCATTGTGTTTGTGTGTATTTATGTGTGAATATTAAAGAGAATGAGTCCGTGTGACTGTAGAAGCTGTATCTCATGAGGGGAGAGTTATAAAAGAAATTTTAGAAAGATTATTACAATCAGTAAATACTGGAATCCTATTGATAAGTCAATTGATATTTAATAAGTCAAAAAATTAAATGTAATTTATTTGGTAATCCTTGTCACTTTTGTAAGCGTTAATAATTTATTATTTTTGATTCAAAATATAGCAAGTTTCACTGGTTATGCTACATACGGATACGTTATGTAACTTTTGTTGGGGGTTGCATATAGTTTGCGTTTTCTTGGGGGTCTACGGTGTGGTAAAGTGATTGCGTTTTGTTAGCTATTTATTAATTATTTTGTTAAGGGGTTGCGTATTACAATATTAACCAGGAGAGCATGTCACACGACTTTAGGCAGGTGAAATGGAGGAAATAATTTTTATTATTTATGCACCTTATTATGCGACACATCTAGTAATAGATATTTGAATATACCCAAAGAATTTATCGCATCTTTCGTTCTGAAAATATCCCGGAGATCTTTTATACACGCGCTGCCGTGTTATTCATTCAATAGCCTCTATAAACATCGGCTGTCGTAAATTTTACTGGCACGTTTATTTCCGTGTTTATGGCATGTTGGGCAATAAATGTCTTGAAAATGTTTATTGATTGGATGTTTGTGAATCCGCAATATGTTGACCAATTTCATGCAATATTTCTTTTCTGTATGCTCTCGGAAATTTAAAACGCAGTAAACTTAATTTTATTACGGATCGATTATGGAGGCTGGTTGGCTTAGTAATTCAGTCATGATTGTTCAAATTATCGAATCATGAAGAATTTATGTGGTTTTCTGTAATTGTATTATTTTGAACTAATTTTTTTTTTTAATTTCGATAAAAGTCATTCTGCTTTATTAATGCAGCACTGAATTAATAAAAACATTATGCAAATTATTGGCTACAGAAAAAGGGGGCCATACATATACAGGGTCTTTTAAAAGTAGGTATAAATTTTAAAAATTCATTAAAAATCGGAAAATCATCGCATTGAGGTACGGTTTGTACCATAAGTATTGCCAGGATGGGGTTTTTTTTTTGACGTGAAAAAATTTTGTAGATTAAAAAATCACCTATATGTGGCGCTTACCCGAATACATCTTCCAGAAGTATGCAAATGAGGCTGTTATAAAAGAGCTGTAGAGCTCTGTAGATTCTTAATTTGATTCATTAATAAAAGGTGCAAAGAAGTTTTTTGCGAGAATGTTAACTTTCATCGAGAAAGCCTTGTTAGTGAAGCTGTATTACGTAAGAGGAGAATCAGCATCAGATGCTTTGCGAAAATTCTGATTTAGAAGAAATCTGAAGAAAGGAAAAGGTCTTATCACCTGTTCAGGGTTACTTAGGCTTGTCACACGATTTGACACGTGCAGTAAGCTATTTTAATTGACTTTCCAATGCGTTCAACGCCACCTATAGGTGATTTTTTAAACTACAAAATGCTTTCACGTAAAAAAAAAAAAATCCCATCCTAGCAATACTAATGGTACAAACTGTACCTCAATGCGATGATTTTTCGATTTTTAATGAATTTTTAAAGTTTATACGGACTTTTGAAAGACCCTGTATATAAACATGGATTTTCACGTGTTAATAGTAAGGTAGTTGAATCACTCCATTTTTATTCCCGTTACATGATCTGTTATTTGTTTGTTTGTCAGTGCGATTCAAATCTCTAAGGAGGTTCGAATTAACGAGGTTCTCTTAATCACACAAACATGTAATTTTGTCGTTGTATTTTAGAGGTGCATTTTATTTCTTTGGATTTTGGACCTTAATGGGCAATCCCGAAACCTTATCAGGCCCACCATGGTAATTAATTCGGGTTTTTGGGAGTAACTGAAGATCTGGTGTAGCTAGAATTCTCAAAGTCTGCGTTTTTGCGGAATATGTTTATTTTTCTGGATTTTGAACTTTACCGATTCTGTTCGTCCTGGTCCCTCCATAGGTATGCACTGGTTTTTGGGGGCACTACTCGAGAATCGGAACATATATAAATGTGAAATTCGGCATGTCGTTGTTATTTGTGGCATATTTTCATTCTTTAGATTTTGTATCTTTTAGTTTATCCTGTGCCCATCATACATGTTCACCAAAATTCACCGAGTTATGAAGCATTAATCTTTATGACTTAAGTCGCTTTTCCCACACATAAAAATGTCTCGTTTCAGGCTACCAACCAATCAGAGACTGTATTGATCATTTCTCCAGGCAACCAACCAATCAGGGGCCGTATTGACCATTTCTCAGCACAGAAAATGCTCCAACTTTAAACAGCTATAAGTCGTCAATTTTGGTCGCAAAAGAATGATTTTTTTTTATTTTGCATAAAATTGTATGAGGATGATTTTCCTAAATATAGTTGGTAGGACCGGGGGATTTTATAAAAATTTAAATTTCGTATTTCTTTTAGAAATGCATTTATTGCTTTAAACTGTTTCAAAGATAATAGATTTTAAAATTTAAAACACTTTTTGCAATTGGAAGTGTATCTCTGTGACTAACGATTGAGGAAATAGCCATTAGGCACCGACAGCACTGGACACTGGACACCCTGTATATATATATATATATATATATATATATATATATATATATATATATATATATATATATATACATATATATATGTATGCTTAAGTATATTTATAAATTAGCTTGTAAATATGCTTTGCCATTAGAAGCACTTAACATGTGGAAATTTACTTCGTTATAATTTATTAAACATTCTATTAGCATTATTAAATTGTCTAGATCTATATATATGCTATTGATAATATGAAACACTCTATTATTGTTTTACAAAAATCTTTTGTTATTACTTTTTTTGACAAAGCCTCTAATAATTATGTTATTATTTGTAAAGTATTCTATATACAATTTCTATTAGATTATTTAAAAAAATAATAGTCTGTTTAAACTTTATTCTCACTCTATTATTAGTATCAAACAAAAAACTATCAATATATATGTATTGATTTAAATATTAATTATAATTTTTTTAAATATCCAGTACTTATATAATTTATAGTACTTACTCCTAAATTTCCTTAAAATCCCATTAAATTTAGAACTGTCACTAGTGGTCATAACTCTTATTCTACTACTGCTAGCAAATTACTACTTAATATTTCAAACGTACTAAATATGATAGTTTACGGTATTCTAATAATAATTACTTTATTCTAAATAACAGTAAAGAATTAAAGAAGAATTAACTTCTCTTGGCAAACTTATAGGTTTTCAAACTTTTGACTTTGAAGATCAATTTTAATACTATTAATATTACAGATCTTTATGATGTAATGTTAGTTCTTTATAATGCTTTTATTACTAATCACTTTAATCTTATTAAATTTAAAAATTTTCCTAAACTTTTTCACTTTGTACTATTCAATAATTATATTTTTCAAGGTAATAAATTATACTTACAAATCTCTGGAATTCCACAAGGTGTCTGTAGTAGCAGTATGATAGCTAATTTATACCTTTATCACTAGAAAATACTTTTACTTCAACTGATTATAAATTTTACAGATATGTTGAGAGATGATCTGATTTGTTTAGTATTTACTGACAACTATGCCATATAGATTTCTATACAGATAATTTAAAAATAATTCCTAATGAAGCCTCTATTAGTAATAATGTTAATTTTTTGAATATTAATCTAATTATTGAACCAACTATTAGGAAAATTACTAACTTATATGACAATAATGACTATTTTCATTTTAATATTAATAAAATATTACCATTCAATTCTTGTAACTCTATTCAATTGTTTAGAAAAATTATATTTAATAAATATGTGGTTCCAACATGACGGAGCACCACCCCATTTCAGCGTGGATGTGGGGCATACCTTAGATGCTACATTCCCTGGGCAATGGATTGGTCGGGGTGGTCCCATAGTTTGACCGGCACGATCGCCTGATCTCTCCTGTCTCGATTTTGTCTTACGGGGCCAAATGAAAAATCTCATCTACGATAGCCCCATCGACTCCGACGAGGACCCTGTTGCTAGGATTGGTGTTGCTGCCGGCGTTGTCTAAGATATGCCGGTGTTTTTGCTAACATGCGCCGCTCGCTATATATATATATATATATATATATATATATATATATATATATATATATATATATATATCATACCAGAAAAGTATAAAAATGAAAGAAAGCAATATATCAAAGAATGGCTGGGGGGGGTGACCCCCACTCCCCGGTCAAGCCAGCTTTGCGTCTAGACAACACTCCCGGAAGCCGATATATTGCACAAATATGAATACCGAAGTATCAAAAATTTTTTAAAAAGGATTTTAAAAAAGGATTTTAAAAAGGAGGTTACAAAACCTGAAAGTGTGGAGTACCCAGAAGACTCGTATTTTAAAACTGTACTATTAGTTTAACTCTCACAAAACTAAAGGCAATAAGAAACAAACATATAGATTTTAATCACCAAAGTAGATACTGTACCATAACCCAGATGTACTATTCACCATGACGAATCCAGCATCAATCCATCTGCTTGTTATTATCTATTGTATATAAGAGTGTACTCATTCATAACCTGTTGTTGTTGTTGAGACCCAGACCGTCCGACCTACCAGAAAGGTGTAAGGTAACTGTATGGACGGCCGGGAAGTGCCACCCAATTTGGACCGGAACCCAGTGGGGGAGGCATCCACAGGGACCGTACCCTCCTTCCCCTACCACCAACCTCTCGGAAGGTCATTCATAACCTGTGTAAAGATGGCTCAGACTCCCTAACGTAATCAACACACGGGAGGTTTGGCATCCAAATATATGTGATAGCTATCAGTTACGGTTATACCATAAAATTTGCATATAATGTTACACAGGAAACGCTTCGGAAAACCCTGTGCAATAGCACCATGGAGGAAGTTAATATCGTTATTGTAACGATCATTAACATTACTGTTGATTCTTTTGCTTCGCAAAAGATGGTTCAAAATTATGTTTCTGTACACATTCTTATGTAAGCATGAATACCAAGGAACAATGAAATTTATATTAAATTTAAAATCTCTACGTTTATCGTAGAGACGAAATCCAGTTGATCCATCAGGAAGTTTGTACAAAGACAAATCAAGAAAATTAAGACTTTCATCAGGGTTGTATGGTGTTTCGGTTAAAGTTAAACATTTTATATACTTATATATATATATATATATATATATACTCATATATGTATATATATATATATTTATATATATATATATATATATATATATATATATATATATATATATATATATATTTATATATATATATATATAAATATATATATATATATATATATACTCATATATGTATATATATATATATTTATATATATATATATATATATATATATATATATATATATATATATATATATATATATTTATATATATATATATATATATATATATATATTTATATATATATATATATATATATATATATATATATATATATATATATATATATATATATATATATATATATATATATATTTACATATAAATATATTTAATGTCATAATATATAAAAGATTTCGGAAAGTAGAATGAATCAAGGTCTGAGTTTGAAAGTCAGAGGACAAGTAGAAAAAGAAGTTTGCAGATTTTTTGTTCCAGATTATACATGAATCTTGCATTTAAATCCGGAGAGACAGGAAATAAATGCCACGAACTAAATGGCATGTAAAATCGAAATTCGTGGTTGCCCACTTCATGTGTTTTATGAGAAAAGCAGGAGAGACTTCTTTGGGTTTCTGAAATTGATTCATTTAAATTGATCTTTAGAAGATTTCGTAATCTATGTCAAAGGTAAACCACAGTTTTTGAAAATTATTGAAATTTACGTCATATAAATTGTATGTCATGTTTACGTAAAATATATGGTTCACAGAAAACTGATTTTGACACATACCTTTGTAAGTTCTTTCGGAAAGGAAAAAGAATAAAATTATTAAAATATTAAAATTATTTTTATATATTTTTAATCTGTACTATATTTACGAATAAACAAGAAAATATTTACATCTATATTTATTAGGTGATGCGATATAAGCCTGCAAAGTGTTTACATTTTTCGTAAGGCTCCGATTTCCGCCACAGATATGCCAAGCATATATGTTATTCATATCAAACATATTATGCTCCATTTACTATAAAAATATTCAAATCAGAAATTTTAGAGCATGTTTTTATCTTCTTCCTATAATGCATACATTTTATTCATATTGTGCTTTATGTTACAGTTTTGTAAAATTTATCATTGCAATAATTTAAAAATATGTTACTTTCGCCAAGATTGATTTTACATTCATGTACTTATTTAAAAAAATATTTACTTATGTAAAAAAATATGTATTTATTTAGAAAATAAATAAAAGAGACCCACAGCAATACAGAGAGTGTATATTACTGTGTAATTTTGTAAGTCTCGGATGTCCTTATTTCATAATTACAATTATTCAAATATTAAGAAATATTTAAAAATTAATTTAAAATTAAATAAAATTTAAGTATTTAATATAAATTTCATAAAATGAATTAGCCTTTTGTGTAAATATAATGAAATATATTTTTCGAGCTAAAACGTCTGTATATAATATTTGCATAAATTCCAAATATAAAATTGGAATAATTTTTGTATTGCATATATTTATCAGTCATATAACATGAGCTTTACTGTCTTCATATTATGCATTTAGTACGTTTTTGTAACAGACCGAAGCAATTCAGACCCCTTTACTGGAAAACATAATATTCTCTCTTCCAAAACTCTGCATATTTCATTTCAGCAGATCTTCTTTGTGGTCATAAGTTCTGATTCCAGCAATATTGCATGGAATTACATTTACAAACTCATCACTTTTATTTTTTATAATAAATTGCACGGTTTTTATATGATACGTAGAATAAAAGCCCATTTCATTTGTTTAGATTTTAAAAGCAACATTTGTGCAAGCAATATTTTGGTAGGCGTGGAATAGAATATTTAAAGCAGTGAGTATGTGGCATGGAGGGTTGGTGAAACGCCTTTAAGAAAGCTTTTCTGTTCCAAAAGCACACTGAAGTTTGGAATCTCTGAAAACTGACGGGAATGTCTTATGAAAGAAGTGTAAAATAAATGCATGTGGGAAGAAGGTGTCCATTCCTAAATTATTATTTAATATCTAAATTGTTTTCTATGACCTAACATATTGTTACGAATGAGTAAAAAAAACCACTGTGCTTTGCCGCTGTTCAAATAATACATAGCGGATCTTTGCTTCTATTTGAAGAGAAAACGCATTTATAGGCAACTATCTCTATTACGTGAATGCAGGGTTGTCATATATTGAATTTTTGGACAAACCTGTCAAATTTGGCGATTTATCACTAACTTGACGACTGTTAGCGAATTTTAAATGTACTAGAAATTAAACGAAATGATAAATATTCTGGAAGACACAAGCCTCTTCTGAAAGTTTCTACGGACAGTATATAAAGGGTCATCGTTTACTTGGAGAGTAATTTACGTGATACGTGTATTGTAAGATAAGTCTGTGTTTTGAGAACAGTATCTGTGATCTTGCGAGTTAGCTGAACATTTAGTTGCTGATCTACAGTATCTGATAGTTGTTTCAAGATCTTGTATGATAGTTATCAAGCTATTCGCTTTATAACGTTCCAGTTTACGCTTATTAGTTATTTTAAGTAAAAATGTTAATTATCCAGAAATTTGGATTCATTAAGTGAGATGATGGAATTATTGAAATTAATGATGTTGCTCCCGAACCAGGGTCGAACTCGAGACCAAGAGCTTATAAGACCGACATTATAAGGTTAGACTAAAAGCTAGCTTTGAATCCGAACATGTAATTCAGGTACTAATTTCTAGCACCTTCGATCGATGTAAAAACTACAGGAAACTACAAAGAAGAAATAGAAGTACTGAAAGCTGGACAAGAGACGATGGCAGAAAATTTAAAAGAAAAAAATTAAAAATAATTACTACAATACAACACTACAATAATTTATTATATTTGAAAACTTCATCGAAAACAAATGAACTTTATTCAAATGGCGTCATCGAAATATAAATCGCCTCTATATAAAAGTAACATTTTATTCATAAACATTTTTCTAATCGTTTCATTCATCACAATACTGTAACATTCTATTTTATTCAAAAATTTGAAAAATTGTTATCTACGATATTTATTTTAAAATGTGAAACCTTTCTCGTATATAAAATAATTAAACTCTTGGAAGGATATTTATTATATAATATATCTCTTTTTTCTTTTTGGAGGATATAACGAAAGTCAGAATTTAATTGAATTTGTTTTTCTCCCTATAATAAATAATTTTTATTTAAAAAACTACCTAACATATTTTACTGAAATTTTTTATATATATTTTATGGGATAATTAGTATATTTCTAAAATTTTCGAAGCAATTTGTGAATTTTAAATTCACTTAAAAATGTTTGAAACTTTAACATAGGTTTCAATGTATTTCATTTTTCAACCCGGGTTCAATAAAAAACTAATTGGGTGATATTATTCATTTATTCCCATAGATTCCACAGACCGTCTGAAAAACATACTAAAATTTCATTTTGATAAAGCCATTTTTGCAGCAGTTATCGTGCTAACGGACAGACAGATAGAATGAACAAAGACATAAACATTTTTTAACTTTGTTGTAAATTGTTAAAAATATAGAAAGGAAGCTGAATGCTGTACACTTCTTTTTCTATCTTACAATGAGAATTTTACGGGTCATTTCAGATATGAATCCGGCGGGGGGGGGATAATCAACTCAAATTTGATGAAATATTGTATTGTCATCGCAAATACGTATGAGTGCAAAATTTGAAGGAATCGGTTCGATAGATTTGGGTCAAAATTTGATTTAGAGAAAAACTTGAAAAAACAACCTAAATAAAACCGTATAAAAAGTGAAGGATAAACTATTGGGTTACTGTACTGAACTATTGGTTAAACAATTTTGCAACTGTCCCCAACTAGATAGATACAAAACATTTCGATTTGTAGTTGGTTCTCGTCTGCAGCGAATATCATGCACTTTCTGTCTTTACAGTAGGGCTATGATATATGTGCAAAGTTAAGATATCCATAAAAACTATTATGAAATTTATTGACGAGTTTGTCATATCAGATGCATCTGTAGATAAGATTCATAAAATGCATTTAAATTTTTCTCATTTCTACGTTACAGTCTAATTAGACAATGGGTTCAAAACTTATAAATCTATATTTTACCTTTGAAAAATTTAAGAGCAGTTCATAATTTTGTTACATAATTTTGCATATTCTACAAGATCAAACATTTGTTAGCATTTGCACATTTGCATTAGTTTTACATTGTGTTACGATATCAATGGCAGACAAAGGCCCTAAACCGATTCTTTGAATCCTGCAATTTTGGCAATATTTTGTAGAATATAAATAATTTTAAAACTTCATTTGATGCAAAATTACTTGCTTTGTGATGCCTCCTTTACTGCTTGACTACGCAGTTTGCAGCCTTGGCCAGTCAATGCAGTTAAAGCGCATGTCTGTGGCAAAGGATTTAGTGATCTGCAATCGCCACAACTTTAGTTTTAAGTTTAGAACATTTAAGTTGTACGTTTTCAAACACTAACACGCTATGAGTGCATTTAAGTTGCTGGTCATCTGAGACGTATATGCCATGGTTGTCTCGCCTCTTAAAGCCATGAATTTCCTTAATGTAAATTGTTATGTTTTAGTTGAAGTTAGTCGTTGATAAATTGTTAATTTAACTATTTGACGTTTCGTGATTAAACAATTCCACGAGGCATGTCGTACTACGCGAATACGAAGTAATACAGTTAACTAGTAGCGCCAATCTAAGTGAACCCCATCGTAGCTTCAAGTGGTTTCAAAGGAAATATCAGCCTTCTTCATCAGGAAAAGCAAGTAGACTAAAGTTACCTATATTGCGTTAACGAGTGAAGATGGTGCTATGAGCTTGTTTCGAAGAAAAAGGCTGTTTTTGTCTTCTAAACCGATTGACAATATTAATTTTATGTGTGATATTGTTTTAAATAAATTTTTATTTTAATTTCATTGCATTAGCAGCAGTTTGAGCTGTACTTATAACTACATTTACTTGACTCAAGTACGTTTGACGGTAAATTTATTTTTCCACATTTTGAAAAGCTCATAGATCACACTTATCATTTTCTTAACAAAAAATTTATATATATTTCACGTACATAATTAGTTCATATCCCATGTAATAAATATTGTACTCATAAGGTGCATTATACCAGTATGTCCTTTAAACTTCTTTAACTATCTCCCATAAATATGTTCGTACCGTAAATTTTAGAATCACACTTTACATCCTTGTTTATAGTATCATAGCCAGTAAAATCCTCTTAATGCGCTCAGCTTCAGGGCCTTTTGTAAAACTAGAATGAGGGCGGCAATTTGGCCGCATATTTCTTTAACGTAAGTCGTAAAAGTTTGAGCACAATGAAAATAATTTATGAAAACCGTTAAGCTAAACATTATACTACCATCATTCCTTTAAACACGTTTATGTAGAGTGAATACTGCCTTTGCAGTAAAGAGAATTGAAGAACCGCGACTTCACACATTAGAATTTTTCAGCACCAGAAAAAAGCTTTCGTTTGACAATGTGGTCATCACACTATTTGAGAAAAAGTCCTTGCTGAGTACACAACCTAGCCTCCTACGTACGGGAATACTTTTTAGAATTCTGCATCTAATATTTCCAGCCAATGTAGCAATGCAATCATATACTATTCATGTTTGATATAGTCAATATAGCGCCAACTTCATCATAATAACTCATTAAAAAAGAGTCCTATATAATCTTTTAAATCAAATTATTTTGGGAAAATATTTTACATTTTGTTCATGTAACATCTACTATATTTAAAATAAAACCCGTTTTTAACACTTTACAAAATAATTAAAAACTGTTTATGACTGTCATTCTGTTCATTCTGTATGTCTGTCTGTCTGTCCGTTAGCACGATAACTGCCGTAAAAATGACTTTATCAATATTAAAGTTTTGGTATGTTGTTCAGACGGCCTGTGGGACCTATGAAAATATAAATGAATAATATCACCCAATTAGTTTTGGATCGAACCCGGGTTGAAGAAATGAAATACATTGAACCCTATGGGACATAATTTTTCAATCATGTTTTAAGCGGATTTAAAATTCACAAATTGCTTCAAAAGGTTTTGAAAATATTTAAATTATCCCATAAAATATATAACAAAAATTTGAGCAAAATATATTCAGTAGATTTTTAAATAAAAATTAAAATAATATAATTACACCTTTTATATGAAGAGATCACATGACCCACTTCAAAATAAAATATGACATCCATCTTGTGTCAAAATCATGATTTTAAAAGTTCTTTTTAAGTCATATTTAGTGTTGTATCCGTTCTAAAACCCCTTAATATTTGCTTAAATTCTGTGCATCTACATACCGAAACAAACTCAATTACAATATATTTCAGTTTAAATGATTATCCAACTTTGAATATTTCTACAACGAAGCATAATTTGCCTGGTTTAAACATCTCTAAAATGCGATACATTCCTCGATAATATTTTTAAAACCATCATAACACTACAATAATTTGTTATATTTGAAAACTTCATCGAAAACAAATGCACTTTATTCAAATTACGTCATCGAAATACAAATCGCCTCTATATAAAAGCAGCATTTCATTCATAAACATTTTTCCAATCGTTTCATTCTTCACAATACTATAACAATTTATTTTATTTAAAAATTTGAAAAGTTGTTATCTACCATATTTATTTTAAAATGTGAAACCTTTCACATATATAAAATAATTAAATTCTTGGAAAGATATTTATTATATAATATATTTCTTTTCTCTTTCTGGAGGATATAATGAGAGTCAGAATTTAATTGAATTTGGTTTTTTCCCTATATTAAATAATTTTTATTTAAAAAACTACCTAACATATTATACTGAAATTTTTTTATATATTTTGAGGGATAATTTGAATATTTCCTAAAATTTTTGAAGCAATTTGTGAATTTTAAATTCGGTTAAAAAAATGTTTGAAACATTAGGTCCCATAAAGTTCAATGTATTTCATTTTTTCAACCCGGATTCAATAAAAAACTAATTGGGTGATATTATTCATTCATATTCCCATAGGTCCCACAGACCGTCTGAAAAACACACTAAAATTTCATTTTGATAAAGCCATTTTTACGGCAGTTATCGTGCTAACGGGCAGACAGACAGACAGAATGAACAAAGTCATAAACACTTTCAACTAAGTTGTAAAGTGTTAATAAACACTTTCAACTATGTTGTAAAATGTTAATAAACACTTTCAACTATGTTGTAAAGTGTTTATAAACACTTTCAACTATGTTGTAATGTGTTGAAAATGAACAGGGGATATTGGAGCGAACCACTTGCATATTTTAATATAAACTTGTGGTCAGATCGGTGTGCTGCACTATGAAATAAAACAACAGCAGTTGTCCAAAGCCTGGCAAGAAAATTTGATAGATAATTTCAGTAAACAGATAATATCGGTAAAAGCCTTTAGAGAAATCTTCTGTAAGTGAAATTTGACAGAACATTTCTGTAAGAAGAAATATATCAGTAAAATTTTCTAGATTAATCGTTTGCAAGTAATGTATTATTTCTGTTTAAAGAAAATGTCTGTTTATGACGAATCACTTCTGTGTACAGGAAATGCTTGTATGGGATTATCTCTTTCTATCTGCAGAAATTGTTTGGCAGCAAAATTTGCCAGAGCTTTTCTGAAGAATACAGAACATTCCCTTTTATTGATAAAACCTGTAAGTAGACAGAATTTATTTGTAGCTGGACTATTTCACCATGCATGCCTTATTTTACACAAATCCTGCAAATCTGCATTACTTATTCAGTGAAAAATTTACTTTATTTATAAATTTCCTGCCTCGCATTAATTTTCATTGAATTTTCTACGTTTAAAAAAATTACACTTTTATAAATTGCAACAAATTAATTATTAAACAAAGGAAACATGTACAACACGTATTGAACACCCTGACCTTCCGACTCGTCCGGAGACATGAGCAGCAGTTTGGACGGCCGGGTGTACAACACGTGTAGAAAACCCAGACCACACGACCAACCCGTAGGCTTCTGGTAGCTGTTTGTGTGGCCGGAGGTGTACAACACGTGTGACATTGCATGTTTAAAATTAGTCATAGGAGTTTCAGCGGATGCTGAAGTTGTTATGCAACCCTGCAAATATATTTAATATCAGTGCTTATATGGCATACAGACTTATATGACAAATTCTAAAGCTAAATAAATAAACTTATCACTGCAAATCGTACAAATCTTTGTCTCTATGGACATGGGGATTTCATGATTTGTACTAGACTTTTTGTAGGTTTTATCAGTAAAATCCTATATGGAGGATACCTAATGTGAATTATTTCTCCTTTTTATATTTTTCAACGGAAAAAAATCTATATGTTACACTGACATTTCCTTGTACTACAATATATATCAGCGGCATCATCTTAGTTTCCCCGAAGAGGAACTCGGATCTGCAGTAAAGCTAGGTGATGTCGATCCTGTTCTTTTCTGAATAAATTTACAACGTAATACTTCGTTTCCTTTTTTGTCCCAATTTAAATCATTGACTTATTCTTAGACTCATGAGCTCTCGATGAATGTTCCATTCCACCAACCTCTGTGTACAATAAGACAGACTTCGGGCCTAGCTCATGGGCCTGCCTATTAGCTGGACCCTTTAGATACTTTCAGGAGGGATGGGTTCCACCATGCATGGCGGGATAAATTTCAGAAATTTCGGACCCTGTAGATCTTTAATTTAACAGCACGTAAATTATGGAATTAATTGATAATTAACTAATAATTGATGAAATATTTATTTAAAAACAACTTTTAAATTTAGCAAAGCAATTCGTTCACAGCAGTAGTTAAGGGCTCACTATCTTCCTTTGGCCTGAAGAAAGGACTTTAAAACCTTTAAACACCTTTAAAAGAACTGTAGTCACGTTAATGACGTATACCAGTTGTTTTCATGGAAGTTTACATAAGTTATATACGCAGAAACTGGTCGATGTGCATTCAGGGATCCTAAAAATTGAAAATTTGAAAATCAATTGAACAAAGACATAATTTTAATATCATTGGAATACTTTTAGCTTTACACGTACTATGTGTTCCGAAGATTGTAGAATTTTCAATAAGTGCCCCCCCCCCCATTTTTGCAATTTCTGGAAAAATAATTACAACGACAACGCGGTGATTCATAAATAGGTTTTTGGTTTTTCATAAATAAATTGCAAGTTTTTGTTTCTTTCTCCTTGAACTACATTAATATACAGTCCATTCTTAACGCATATTTCGTTCTCCGGTCCAAAGTCGACTGGAAAACTGGAGAAGCAAATAACAAAATTCAATACAATCTTGTTTTAAGCTGTCTCACTAAAATGTTTTTCGTTTTCGATAGTAAAAACGAAGTGTTTGAAAAAAGAAAAAAAATATCTTCATGCGGTACATCAATTGAAGAAGGGGGGTTTTCTTCTTTTTATGTTACACGGTCACTGCCAGTGGGAAGTATGTCAATCGGTAGAATCGAAAAATGCTTTTTATTTTATAAATCTAGAAAAGTTACGTGATTTACTACAATAGAAATACTATTTTGGTGAACTATAAAGAAAATACTGTATCAGACTTTTTGCCTATCCAGTATAGATTAGTCCAAAGGCCCCTAAAATATTTTGGTTGTTTTCGTACTCGCTGAATATATATTATGAATTATATTTCTATCTTTTTTAAGCTTCGAAATATTGACTTTGGTATTTATATATATTTTATTTTAAAAATGTTACAAAATGAGTTTATAAATATAATTAGTATTTAAGCATGTTAAAGAGTGGGAAACTAACGTGTCTAAACTGCAACATTTTTTAACAAGTTCTATTTTTAACAATGCATCGTGCTTAACGTCGGAAATTGTTGTCTCAAAAATAGAATATTGGCCCAGTTTGGTTCTGCCCCGTTGTCGAATTTTAGCCTTTTATGTCCCCGCTACAGGTTTCTGGAGGGTTTTCACAGCCCCCTTCTCCCAATTTTGTCCACTCAGGAAAAAAAAATTGAAAATTCCACTCCATTAGGTTCAATTCAATGATCGGTAAGATAAATATGCAATGTTTCAGTCTTCTAAGGAACTGGAGGACTACTTGAGTGTCTGGAGAGACTTAATATCCATAACATCCGGCTCGGGGGAGGATCAAAAATCCAACAACTCTAGGTTCTGTCCGAAGGCAGATACTATAAGCGGGCAAAAATTCAGCTTTCTAGGTCACTAGCGAGCTTCTGGAGGGTCAGAAAATACTGTTCGACAAAAGCCCCATCGGGGTGGAGGAAATCAAAAATCTACGCTGAATTTTGTCAGACGGTCGATACTATAAGTGCCTAAAGATTCAGCATTCTAGATCATCAGCGAACTTCGGATGATATTACAAAACTTTTCGAACCCACCTTTCGGGGGGTGTAGATCGAAAATCCAGCTGCGTTAAGTTCTGTACCGTAGTTGGTATTTTAGTGTGGAAACCCCAGGCCGTCCGACTCATCCAGAGGACTTAGAGCAACTATGTGGACGACCGGGAAGTGGTATTTTAGTGTGTAAAGATTCAGCTTTCTAAGTCATCAGAGGAGGGGGGGGTTCTGAGGGGTTTGGAGATAAAAACACGTTAGGTAATTATGATATAGAGATATAACGATAATAAATTAAAAAAAGAAATATCTAATATGGCATATTTAAAAGTTGATGTCTGTCCGATCCGATTTCAAATAATCTTAATAATTTTCACTTATTTGTCATTTTTACTTTCCCTGCAATACATGGTAATGTATAGGGAAAGTATTGGAATCACGCCGAAAATCGCAACTCGAGTTTTCGACGGATCTACACGTTTCGAGACCTCTAGAATACGAAAAAACCATTTTTAGCGAGACGTCTGTGTGTGTGTCTGCGTGTCTGTCTGTGTGTCTGTGTGTCTGTGTGTCTGTCTGTCTGTGTGTCTGTGTGTCTGTCTGTCTGTGCAGATTTTGTATCCACTCTAACTAAAAAACTAATGGACCGAATTTCACAAAATTTTGTAGGTAAGTCTCTTGTGGGCGGGGCTGGTGCTGATTAGTTTAGGGTACGAGTCGGAAAAAAAGAACCCGCATTTTTTGTGAAATGGCCCGCAAAAGCTTGTATCCGCTGTAGCTGAAAAACTAAAGGACCGAATTTCACAAAATTCGGTAGATAAGTCACGTATAGTTCACCCTGGTGCTGATTAGATTTTGGTACGATTCAGAAAAAAATAACCTGCCTTTTTTTGCAAAATGGCCCGCAAAAATTATCAAAGTCTAAACTAAAAAGCTACGTATGCTCAAATATATCCATTAAATGCTTGTTTAATGCGTGATTTTTAACGAAGAAAAGAATAAGACCAATCCCATTACATTAGGACTAGCCGTTATCGAGATATAATAGTTTTTTTCGTATTTTTCCACGCCACCTTTGAAAATAAGTCCAGTTATCCGAATGAGAACGAAAATTGAATTAAAAGTGAATTAAATTTAATTGAAATAAATAGAACGTAGATATAAGTTTGCAGGGAAAGTCATCTGCTGCCCACATCAGATTTTTACTTTCCCTGCAATACATGGTAATGTTTAGGGAAAGTATTGGAATCATGCCGAAAATCGCAACTCGAGTTTTCGACGGATCTACACGTTTCGAGACCTCTAGAATACGAAAAAACTATTTTTAGCGTGACGTCTGTTTGTGTGTCTGTGTGTCTGCTTGTGTGTATGTCTGTCTGTGTGTCTGTGTGTCTGTCTGTCTGTGAAGATTTTGTATCCACTCTAACTAAAAAACTAATGAATCGAATTTCATAAAATTTGGTAGGTAAGTTACTTTAGAGCGAGTCTGGTGCTGATTAGTTTTGGGTACGATTCGGGATAAAAGAACCCGACTTTTTTGCGAAATGACCCGCAAAGGCTTGTATCCACTCTAACTGAAAAACTAATAGACCGAATTTCACAAAATTCGGTAGATGAATCACTTGTGAGTTATCCTGGTGCTGATTAGATTTTGGTGCGATTCGAAGAAAACTGACCTGCCTTTTTTTGCAAAATGGTCCGCAAAAATCGTCCAAATCTAAACTGAAGAACTGAATATGCTCAAATATATCTATTAAATACTGATTTAATACGTAATTTTTAACGACGAAAAGAATAAGACCAATCCCATTACACAAGGACTAGCCATTCTCGAGATATTTTAGTTTTTCGTATTTTTTCTACGCCACCTTTGAAAATAAGTCCGGTTACCGAATGAGAACGAAAATTGAATTAAAAGTGAAATAAATTTAATTAAAATAAACAGAACGTGAATATAAGTCTGCAGGGAAAGTCATGAGCTGCCCACAGCAGATTTTTACTTTCCCTGCAATACATGGTAATGTATAGGGTGTATATTGGAATCATACCGAAGTATTGGAATCATACCGAAAATCACAACTCGAGTTTTCGACGGATCTACGCGTTTCGAGACCTCTAGAATACGAAAAATCCATTTTTAGCGTGACGTCTGTGTGTGTGTCTGTCTGTCTGTGTGTCTGTCTGTCTGTGTGTCTGTCTGTCTGTCTGTCTGTCTGCGCAGATTTTGTATCCACGGTAACTAAAAAACTAATGGACCGAATTTCACAAAATTTGGTAAGTCACTTGTAGGCGAGTCTGGTGCTGATTAGTTTTGAGTAAGATTCGGGATAAAAGAACTCGCCTATTTTTGCGAAATGGCCCGCAAAAGCTTGTATCTACTCTAACTGAAAAACTAATGGACCGAATTTCACAAAATTCGGTAAATGAGTCATTTCTGGGTTACTCTGGTGCTGATTAGATTTTGGTACGATTCGGAAAAAAATAACCTGCCTTTTTTTGCAGAATGGCCCGCAAAAATCGTCAAAATCAAAATTAAAGAACTAGGTACACTCAAATATATCCAATGAATGCTCGTTTAATACGTATTTTTTAACGACGAAAAGAATAAGACCAACCCCATTACACAGGGACTAGCCGTTCTCGAGATATTTTAGTTTTTCGTATTTTTTCTACGCCACCTTTGAAAATAAGTCCGGTTACCGAATGAGAACGAAAATTGAATTAAAAGTGAAATAAATTTAATTGAAATAAATAGAACGTGGATATAAGTTTGCAGGGAAAGTCATGTGCTGCCCACATCAGATTTTTTAATTTATTCGAGAAATCGTGCCCACGCGTTGGCAGTTATACAGGTGTACAACCATCATTGGAAAAATGGTTAACCTGATGTTCCAAATGAGAAATTCGTTAAAATTTGATATCATGTTCGCATATACCCCCTACCTCGAAGTTAACAGCATCATGTTACTTGGATGTTCACATAGATGATGTTTTCTGCTGTGGAAGGGAGATTCTGTCTTTGAGAACAAATTCTTTGGGCAGGTTTGTGAGGCGAAATATTCGCCAATTAGAATTTATATAACGTCACGGTACTTTCATTTTACATATACTATGTAGTGCAAGAAAAAAATTTCATAACCACTTTCCTTTAGTTCCCTTATATTTTTAATAAAATAATAATAAATACGGCAAAATCATGATCTCCTCTCTAAAAGTTCAGTGTCAATATGTCAGGTCACCAAAGGCAACCGCGGGGGCTGATAAAATTTATATATGCTAATTCGATCAGGCTGAAGTTAAATCTGAAATACGGTTTTTAAATTATTCTCTGGATTTGTAGAAATAGCCTCTCAAAATTGGGATTTTTTTGCTATAACATGGGACAACTAAGGTTTTAATGGCTAAAGAAACTGAAAGGAAATCTGAATTCAGCTTATGGACTTAGGCAGAAGACCATCTCTTAACCTCCATATGATTCAGTTGAATAGGAAAGTTAATACTGAGAGGTCATTCCAATTAAAAATTCTGATTATAAATATGTAAACCATATCAGAGCCCCAATTGCAACCCAGAATGCTGAAAATACTCATGTATTTTTATTCAACCAGGCTGAATTCAAATCTGAAATTCGTTTTTCAAATTACCAGCTGGATCTAAAGAAGTTGCCTTTCAAATGTTGGCTTTTATTTGCTGTTTTCATGAGGAAATGCTCAAGATTTTTGTGTGGTGTTACAAGCTGATACATTCCTTCCGGTCACTAATGCGTTTTTTTAATACAATCCCCCAATAAATTGTGTTATTTTACGTAGACGCTAATAACATTTTACAAAATTCGACTCCGCCGATGTGAATGGTCGACGGGATTTACTGTTCAATGGTTTCTTTTTTCCCGTGCATGGCTATGGTGTACTTTCGTAACAAGAAACTTTCCATTCAATCAAATGTACACAGACTTTCGTAACGAATTTGAAAAGTTTTGATATATCTTTGAGAGCACGTTTTTTTTTTGGTTAAACGAAAATGTTGAGTCTGATTTCTTTTAAAAAGTTCTTTTAAGAATTTTTACGGGGAAGTGCAGAATTTGTTGTGTTGTTTTGTCACAATTTTAAATTTGAACAAATTTGGTTCCTATTTTAACGAGTTTAAACAAGAGTAAGCAGGGCTTAGTGGGCGAAGCTCTACTGGTGTCTTAATGCTATTGGACAATAGCCAATATGTATTTGAGACAGAAGAAGCGTTTTTTAAGAATTCGAACATGTTGGTCACGAATATGGATGGCATTTAGTAATTGCCGAGCGTATAGAAATCCTTTTGCAACGCCACAGGGGACTATGGTGCAGCATCTTAATGAAAATACATGTTTTACACTCTTAAGTGAATTTCATACTGCTAACTACAGTGTCATCAATGAGAAAAGACAACTGTTTCATCAGAGCATTACTACCATAAAAAATCTGAAGTGGGCAGCACATGACTTTCCTTATATAATGAAAAGAATTTACTACTTTTACAGTAAAAAAAAAGATTATTTTTAAAGTAGATATTTATATTCTTTCCAACATATTGAATTTTCGTCAATGAGTTGCCATTTTCATTGATTTAGCGTTATTTTTATCAATTTGGCGAGTTTTTCGTTAATTGAGCAACATTGAATTGAGCAACATTGCTTTACAACAACCGTTAATTGAGCAACATTGCTTTACAACAACCGTTAATTGAGCAACATTGCTTGAACCGTGCTTTCTCGTCGAAAACTCGAATTCGAATTTTCGACCCCCGTCACAATACTTTCCTTATACATTATTGTATGTAAGGAAAGTAAAAAGATCCCAAGGTAAATAGATTGCAGCAATTCCAGCAGACTTATGTTTGATCCATATGTTAAATGCTCCAAAAACATTCTACACATGACAGGTGTTCTATATGAGGATTATAGTAGGATATATACTCGTATATGTAAACATTCCAAAACTTTTTTATAGATATTTCATAAACTAGAGCTAATCTGGTGTTTTAATGGCCGGTTTCACATTCAGCTGATCAAACAACAACACAGAACACTAAGTTTAAACCCAGATAAATACGAAAATTCAAAACATGCTGTCTTAATATGTATTTCATGTTTCTTTCAAAATTAAGTTAAGTCCATTCCTAAAACATGCTTGGTTCTCATATCCAATGTAATGGAAATTTGGCAAGCAAATGACAAAATTCAATATATTCTTATTTAACGCACCTCCCCTCCCGAAAAAGAATGATTTTTATTCCGATAGTGGAAACGAGCTATTTAAAGACAAGAAAGAACGGCGTCTATGCCCGGGACATCGATTGAGAAAGGACCTTTCTTCTTTTTACGCTTCATGGTCACTGCCATTGGGAAGTATGTCAATCGGTTGAATCGAAAAAGCCAGTTCCCCTTTTTACTTTACCTGCAATACATGGTAATGTATAGGGAAAGTATTGGAATCATGCCGAAAATCGCAACTCGAGTTTTCGACGGATCTACACGTTTCAAGACCTCTAGAATACGAAAAAACCATTTTTAGCGTGACGTCTGTGTGTGTGTCTGTGTGTCTGTGTGTCTGTGTGTCTGTCTGTCTGTGTGTCTGTCTGTGCAGATTTTGTATCCACTCTAACTAAAAAACTAATGGACCGAATTTCACAAAATTTTGTAGGTAAGTCACTTGTGGCCGGGGCTAGTGCTGATTAGTTTTGGGTACGATTCGGAATAAAAGAACCCGCCTTTTTTGTGAAATGGCCCGCAAAAGTTTGTATCCACTGTAGCTGAAAAACTAATGGACCGAATTTCACAAAATTCGGTAGATGAGTCACGTATAGGTCACACTGGTGCTGATTAGATTTTGGTACGATTCAGAAAAAAATAACCTGCCTTCTTTTGCAAAATGGCCCGCAAAAATTGCCAAAATCTAAAATAAAAAACTGGGTATACTCAAATATATCCATTAAATGCTGATTTAATACGTACTTTTTAACGACGAAAAGAATAAGACCAACCCCATTACACTAGGACTAGCCATTCTCGAGATATTTTAGTTTTTCTTACTTTCCCTACGCCACCTTTGAAAATAAGTTCGGTTATCGAATGAGAACGAAATTGAATTAAAAGTGAAATAAATTTAATTAAAATAAAGAGAACGCTAATATAAGTCTGCATGGAAAGTCATGTGCTGCTCACATCAGAATTTTTACTTTCCCTGCAATACATGGTAATGCATAGGGAAAGTATTGGAATCACGCCGAAAATCGCAACTCGAGTTTTCGACGGATCTACACGTTTCAAGACCTCCAGAATACGAAAAAACCATTTTTAGCGTGACGTATGTGTGTGTGTCTGTGTGTCTGTCTGTGTGTCTGTCTGTGTGTCTGTCTGTCTGTCTGTCTGTGCAGATTTTGTATCCACTCTAACTAAAAAACTAATGGACCGAATTTCACAAGATTTTGTAGGTAAGTCACTTGTGGGCGGGGCTGGTGCTGATTAGTTTTGGGTACGATTCGGAATAAAAGAACCCGCCTTTTTTTGCAAAATGGCCCGCAAAAGCTTGTATCCACTCTAGCTGAAAAACTAATTTACTGAATTTCACAAAATTCGGTAGATGAGTCACGTATTGGTCACCCTGGTGCTGATTAGATTTTGGTACGATTCAGAAAAAAATAACCTGCCTTTTTTTGTAGAATGGCCCGCAAAAATTGCCAAAATCTAAACTAAAAAGCTACGTATGCTCAAATATATCCATTAAATCCGTGTTTAATGCGTAATTTTTAACGAAGAAAAGAATAAGACCAACCCCATTACACTAGGACTAGCCGTTCTCGAGATATATTAGTTTTTTTCCTATTTTTCCACCCCACCTTTGAAAATAAGTCCAGTTATCAAATGAGAACGAAAATTGAATTAAAAGTGAATTACATTTAATTGAAATAAATAGAACGTGGATATAAGTTTGCAGGGAAAGTCATGTGCTGCCCACATCAGATTTTTTACTTTCCCTGCAACACATGGTAATGTATAGGGAAAGTATTGGAATCATGCCGAAAATCGCAACTCGAGTTTTCGACGGATCTACACGTTTCGAGACCTCTAGAATACGAAAAAACCATTTTTAGCGTGACGTCTGAGTGTGTGTCTGTCTGTCTGTCTGTGTGTCTGTGTGTATGTCTGTGTGTCTCTCTGTGTGTCTGTCTGTGCAGATTTTGTATCCACTCTAACTAAAAAACTAATGGACCGAATTTTACAAAATTTTCAAGGTAAGTCACTTGTGGGCGGGGCTAGTGCTGATTGGTTTTGGGTACGATTCGGAATAAAAGAACCCGCCTTTTTTGTGAAATGGCCCGCAAAAGTTTGTATCCACTGTAGCTGAAAAACCAATGGACCGAATTTCACAAAATTCGGTAGATGAGTCACGTATAGGTCACCCTGGTGCTGATTAGATTTTGGTATGATTCAGAAAAAAATAACCTGCCTTTTTTTGCAAAATGGCCCGCAAAAATTGCCAAAATCTAAAATAAAAAACTGGGTATACTCAAATATATCCATTAAATGCTGATTTAATACGTAATTTTTAACGACGAAAAGAATAAGACCAACCCCATTACACTAGGAATAGCCGTTCTCGAGATATTTTAGTTTTTCGTACTTTCCCTACGCCACCTTTGAAAATAAGTCCGGTTTACGAATGAGAACGAAAATTGAATTAAAAGTGAAATAAATTTAATTAAAATAACGAGATCGTTAATATAAGTCTGCAGGGAAAGTCATGTGCTGCTCACATCGGATTTTTACTTTCCCTGCAATACATGGTAATATATAGGGAAAGTATTGGAATCATGTCGAAAATCGCAACTCGTGTTTTCGACGGATTTACATGTTTCGAGACCTCTAGAATACGAAAAAACTATTTTTAGCGTGACGTCTGTGTGTGTGTTTCTGTGTCTGTGTGTCTGTCTGTGTATCTGTCTATCTGTGCAGATGTTGTATCCACTCTAACTAAAAAAACTAATTTACCGAATTTCATAAAATTTGGTAGGTAAGTCACTTGTGCACGAATCTGGTGCTGATTAGTTTTGGGTATGACTTGGGTTAAAAGAACCTGCCTTTTTTGGCGAAATGGCCCGCAAAAGCTTGTATCCACTCTAACTGAAAAACTAATGGACCGAATTTCACAAAATTTGGTAGATAAGTCGCTTGTAGGCCACCCTGGTGCTGATTAGATTTTGGTATAATTCGAAAAAAAAATAACCTGCCTTTTTTTGCAAAATGGCCCGCAAAAATCATTAAAATCTAACCTTAAGAACTACGTATGCTCAAATATAGCCATTAAATGCTTGTTTAATACGTAATTTTTAGCGAAGAAAATAATAAGACCAACCCCATTACACAAGGACTAGCCGTTCACGAGATATTTTAGTTTTTCGTATTTTTCCTACACCATTTGTGAAAATAAGTCCAGTTTTCAAATGAGAACGAAAATTGAATTAACAATTATTTAAATTTAATTTAAATAAATAGAACGTGAATATAAGTCTGCAGGGAAATTCATGTGCTGCCCACATCAGATTTTTAAATTTAGAACATCATGTGGTCCACAACATTAGAAACAATATTTTTATGAACTGTGAAAAATATATACTGTAAGAGGTTCTTATGAATTATTTTTTTTACAGTTCGAAAATATTGTTCATCTCGAATTGGGATTTGAATCTCGATTTAGTACAGCAGTTTCCAAACTTTATTGACTTAAGTACAGTTTTTGATCAATGCATGCATATATAACACGTACTGTATTTGTCTACAAATGCTAAAGAAGCATTTCCGGATTTCAAAACATATGCTATAAATAAAATTTATTTGAATATTCTATGGATGTTCAAATAAATTTTATTTTAAAAATTGGTTATTAAAAAAATACCCTTGTGTAATGTTTTTCATGTGATGGCGTTTGTAAAATTGTGGTAAATAACAAGACATTTTTAGCTGCTGTTGTATATATCGGTGTTTTCCTTTCTAAAGACTGCATAAAACGCAGGAAACCGGTTCACAAATACCATTTCTCTGAAATTGAAGTCCGATTTTAGCTTTGATGCTTCTTTTAGCGCTTAGTAATTTATTGATACTGTATCAATATCATTCATCCCTATATCTGTACTGCATCGTATTGACGTCATAAATATTTTAACTAAGATAAATTTTCTGAATTATGTGTTATATAATTTAGAAGTTGTAAAATATGAAGATAAAACTAGGAACCAAATTTATAACTTTTAACTAATTATTGAAAGTTGTTTATGAAAGATAATTATGAAACAAATCGAGTACATATTAATTGTAATTCAGTTAATGAGGCATACAAATACTGTACAATTCTGTTAATCCGAATGAAAACTGACAAGGCTTGATTTGACGAAATAAAACACCCAATTACCTGGAAATTATATATCTTCTAAACTATAACTTATTTATGCAAGGTAGGGAGCAGGTTAAATTTTTCTTGTTCAACTTGCAATGCTTTAGGTTACAATGCAAATAGTTCCATTTACAATACCAATTTGTCTGTGAGAATTGCAGGAGAAGACGTAAACTGAATTAGAAAGTTTCTCATTCCCTTTCATACATCTCAGAGGTTTCTACAAAGGATATATCACTTTTTGGGGTTTGTATGGAGGATGTCTTATTTTTGAGGTTATCTACTGAGGATATCATATCATTTTTTATTTTCCCTGCAATACATGGTAATGTATAGGGAAAGTATTGGAATCATGTCGAAAATTGTAACTCGAGTTTTCGACGGATCTACACGTTTCGAGACCTCTAGAATACGAAAAAACCATTTTTAGCGTGACGTCTGTGTGTGTGTCTGTGTGTCTGTCTGTCTGTGTGTCTGTCTGTGTGTCTGTCTGTGTGTCTGTCTGTCTGACTGTGCAGATTTTGTATCCACTCTAACTAAAAACCTAATTGACCGAATTTCATAAAATTTGGTAGGTAAGTCACTTGTGAACGAATCTGGTGCTGATTAGTTTTGGGTACGACTCAGGTTAAAAGAACCCGCCTTTTTTGGCGAAATGGCCCGCAAAACTTGTATCCACTCTAACTGAAAAACTAATAGACCGAATTTCACAAAATTTGGTAGATGAGTCGCTTGTAGGCCACCCTGGTGCTGATTAGATTTTGGTATAACTGAAAAAAATAACCAGCCTTTTTTTGCAAAATGGCCCGCAAAAATCATCAAAATCTAAACTTAAGAACTACGTATGCTCAAATATAGCCATTAAATGCTTGTTTAATACGTAATATTTAGCGAAGAAAAGAATAAGACCAACCCCATTACACTAGGACTAGCCGTTCTCGAGATATTTTAGTTTTTCGTATTTTTCCTTCACCATTTTTGAAAATAAGTCCAGTTTTCAAATGAGAACGAAAATTGAATTAAAAGTGAATTAAATTTAATTTAAATAAATAGAACGTGAATATAAGTCTGCAGAGAAAGTCATGTGCTGCCCACATCAGATTTTTTACTTTCCCTGCAACACATAGTAATGTATAGGGAAAGTATTGGAATCATGTCGAAAATCGCAACTCGTGTTTTCGACGGATCTACACGTTTCGAGACCTCTAGAATACGAAAAAACTATTTTTAGCGTGACGTCTGTGTGTCTGTCTGTCTGTCTGTCTGTCTGTCTGTCTGTGCAGATTTTGTATCCACTTTAACTAAAAAACTAATTGACCGAATTTCATAAAATTTGGTAGGTAAGTCACTTGTGCTCGAATCTGGTGCTGATTGGTTTTGGGTATGACTTGGGTTAAAAGAACCTGCCTTTTTTCGCGAAATGGCCCGCAAAATGTTGTATCCACTCTAACTGAAAAACTAATGGACCGAATTTCACAAAATTTTGTAGATAAGTTTCTTGTAGGCCACCCTGGTGCTGATTAGATTTTGGTATAATTCGAAAAAATAACCTGCATTTTTTGGAAAATGGCCCGCAAAAATCATCAAAATCTAAACTTAAGAACTACGTATGCTCAAATATAGCCATTAAATGCTTGTTTAATACGTAATTTATAGCGAAGAAAAGAATAAGATCAACCCCTTTACACTAGGATTAGCCGTTCTCGAGATATTTTAGTTTTTCGTATTTTTCCTACACCATTTTTGAAAATAAGTCCAGTTTTCAAATGAGAACGAAAATTGAATTAAAAGTGAATTAAATTTAATTTAAATAAATAGAACGTGAATATTAGTCTGCAGGGAAAGTCATGTGCTGCCCACATCAGATTTTTACTTTCCCTGCAATACATGGTAATGCATAGGGAAAGTATTGGAATCATGTCGAAAACCGCAACTCGAGTTTTCGACGGATTTACTCGTTTCGAGACCTCTAGAATATGAAAAAGCTATTTTAGCGTGACGTCTGTGTGTGTGTCTGTGTGTCTGTGTGTGTGTCTGTGTGTCTGTCTGTGTGTCTGTGTGTCTGTGTGTCTGTCTGTCTGTGCAGATTTTGTATCTACTCTAACTAAAAAACTAATGGACCGAAATTCATAAAATTTGGTAGGTAAGTCACTTGTGGGCGAATCTGGTGCGGATTAGTTTTGGGTACGATTCGGGATAAAAGAACCTGCCTTTGTTTGCGAAATGGTCCGCAAAAGCTTGTATCCACTCTAGCTGAAAATCTAATGAACCGAATTTCACAAAATTCGGTAGATAAGTCGCTTGTGGGTCATCCTGGTACTGATTAGATTTTGGCACGATTCGGAAAAAAATAACCCTCCTTTTTCTGCAAAATGACTCGCAAAAATCGACAAAATCTTAAATGAAAAATTGCGTATGCTGAAATATATCCATTAAATGCTTGTTTTATATGTAATTTTTAACGAGGAAAAGAATAAGACCAACCCTATTACACTAGGACTAGCCGTTCTCGAGATATTTTAGTTTCTTCGTTTTTTCTCTACGCCACCTTTGAAAATGAGTCCAGTTACCAAATGAAAACGAAAATTGAATTAATAGGGAATTAAATTCAATTAAAATAAAGATAATTTGTATATAAGTCTGTAGGGAAAGTCATGTGCTGCCCACATCAGATTTTTTAGATTTGTAAGGAGGATGCCGTATTTTTTAGGTTTCAATGGAGAATATCCTTTTTAATTTAGTAGTTTTACCATGAAATGGCTATATATTTGTCAAAACCGTGTGGTGTTTTTCATTTTTTGCTAAAATTAAGGGAAGACGTTGGTATATAAATTATTTTTAGTTGACCTGTCTTACCATATATATGAATATACATCGTCAAAATAAGATGACTTGTTTATACAAACACGTTGTTTGCATATGGGTAAAGAGGAGAAGAAGAAGAAGAAAACTGAAAAATTACTGCTTTTTTATGAAATTCAAACAGGGTGTATCTTTCTCGTATTTGAAGACTTGGAATAATATGTCTTTTTAACGGGTCATCTAAAACTTTTTTAACACGTTCAAGACGGAACGAATTTCGACATAATTTACGTTCAGCCGGCGGAGAGTATTGCAACATATAAAATCTGATGTGGGCAGCACATGACTTTCCCTGCAGACTTATATCCACGTTCACTTTATTTCATTTAAATTTAATTCACTTTTAATTCAATTTTTGTTCTCATTTGATAACTGCATTTATTTTCAAAGGTGGCGTGGAGAAAATACGAAAAAAACCAATATATCTCAAAAACGGCTAGTCCTAGTGTAATGGGGTTGGTCTTAGTCTTTTTTTCTTTAAAAATGACGTATTAAACAAGCATTTAATGGATATATTTGAGCATATGCAGGTTTTTAGTTTAGATGTTGACAATTTTTGCCGACCATTCTGCAAAAAAAGGCAGGATATTTTTTTCTGAATCGTACCAAAATCTAATCAGCACCAGGGTGACCTATACGTGACCCATCTACCGATTTTTGTGAAATTCGGTCCATTAGTTTTTTAGCTGGAGTGGATACAAGCTTTTGCAGGCCATTTCACATAAAATGCGAGTTTTTTTTTTATCCCGAATCGCACCCAAAACTAATCAGCACCAGACTTTCCCACAAGTCACTTACCTAAAAAATTTTGTGAAATTCGGTCCATTAGTTTTTTAGTTAGAGTGGATACAAAATCTGCATAGACAGACGGACACACAGACACACAGATACACACAGAGACGTCACGCTAAAAATAGTTTTTTCGTATTCTAGAGGTCTCGAAATGTGTAGATCCGTCGAAAACTCGAGTTACGATTTTCGGTATGATTCCAATACTTTCCCTATACATTACCATGTATTGCAGGGAAAGTAATAAAGGCAGACCTCATTTATGTTTAGAATGTTTCAATAAAATACAATAAAGAAGTATAGTGTATTTTTTATGTTAGATAAATTACAACTTTGTAAGTGTATTTTTTAATATTATATAAGAGAAGTTTGGCGTAGAGAGGTTTTGTAAGTGTACTTTCTAAATTTTATAAATTAAGTTTATTTGTCAGTTTCGATACAGTTGGTCGGTCCACAGTGTCGGTCCTCAGGACCCGAAGCTGGCTGAATGGAAAGTTCGATGTCGATCCCCAGGGACCGACGCAGTCTCGAACATGTTAACCACTTTAGTTTCAAGGATATAGGTATAGGGTATATAGCTTAAAATAATTTGTGTATTGTAGTGTATTAGTGCCTGGCTCCGTGTCACTGATGTGACACTTCATAAATTGCATGATCAGTATCTACATAATATGCACTGCATAATATGAGTGATATTATGATTGCATAATGTGAATATAAGTGACTGAGTGAGTGAAGAGGTGATATACCAAAACTGAAAACTCTAAAATTAAAAAAAATGAGAATTAGGTGTGACGGTGCATGTGGATATTTGAGGATTTTATAGGCGCATAAATTCCTGTTTCAGTCTTATTCGTTCAGTTTCAGCTTCCGGATTAACGAAAAAGTATAATTATTTCAAAAATTTGAATTATGGGTGAAGATACTGTTGTGACACGTCACAACACTTTATATTATTATTCCAAATTAACATTTTTTTTTATAAATCATTAAATATTTTATTTTACTTTATTATTATTCCAAATTATTCTATTCAAAATTGCTTTTATTTTATATATTCATTAATAGGCCAATTGTCTCTTTTATTAATTTAAATTACAGTGTGCTGCAGTATTCATATTCTTATGTATGGTGTATGTCATCCTCTTTATTACTGCGGTAAAATGACATCCCCTTTCGACAGTTGGTAGATCTCGTTTCAGGCGAGACATGGAACCTTTAAATCTCCCTGGTTGAACAGGAGTTTTTCTTTTCTTGGCATGGCAACGGTGTGTGTGGCTTCAGCCAATCACAGCGTGCCAAGTTAGGCGGGAGATTTTCCCTTATGTGAAAAGTGCTGACTCGTTTTTTTAACACTTTACAACAAAGTTGAAAAGTGTTTATGACTTTGTTCATTCTGTCTGTCTGTCTGTCTGTCTGTCTGTCTGTCTGTCTGTCCGTTAGCACGATAACTGCCGCAAAAATGACTTAATCAAAATGAAATTTTAGTATGTTGTTCAGACGATCTATAGGACCTATGGGAATATAAATGAATAATATCACACAATTAGTTTTGGATTGAACCCGGGTTGAAAAAATGGAATACATTGAGCCCTATAGGACCTAATTTTTCAAGCATTTTTTAAGCGGATTTCAAATTCACAAATTGCTTCGAAAATTTTAGGCAATATTCAAATTGTTCCATAAAATATATAAAAAAAAATTCAGCGAAATATATTCAGTAGTTTTTTAAATAAAAATTAAAATAATAATAACACCTCTTATATGAAGCGATCACGTGTCCATGATATGAAACGATCACATGACCCACTTCAAAATGATATATGGCATCCATCTTGTGTCAAAATCGTGATTTTTAAAGTTCTTTTTAATTCATATTGAGTGTTGTATCCGTCTTAAAACTACTTTAATTTTGCCTAAATTCTGTGCATCTACATACTAAAACAATGCAATGACAATATATTTCAGTTTAAATGCTCATCCAAATATGATTATTTCTACTATTAAGCCTATTTTTCACCTATGTAAAATGTAAACAGCAAAATATATAGAATGAGTTGTATTAGAATCGCTGTAATTCTTTAACACAAAATAATTTAGTCCATGGAGTCTGCTTAGCTGATATGAATGAAATATTTATTGATTTTAGAATGAAATATTTATTGATTTTAGAATGAAATATTTATTGATTTGTTTTAAACATAGAGATTACTTACTTGTAGCTCAATGGTCTGAATTTTTAAATAAAATAAATTATTATAGTATTGTGATGAATGACATGAATGGGGGAATTATTTATGAATGAAATGTTGCTTTTATAGAGAGAGACAGGCGTGTTATTTTTTATGACGTCATTTGAATGAATTTCAATTGTTTTCGATGAAGTTTTCAAATATAATAAATTATCGTAGTATTATGATAAATCTAAAATTATTACCGAGGAATGTATCACATTTTA
Organism: Amaurobius ferox; assembly: GCA_951213105.1. Lineage (NCBI taxonomy): Eukaryota > Metazoa > Arthropoda > Arachnida > Araneae > Amaurobiidae > Amaurobius > Amaurobius ferox. Next base: position 55,493,761 of record OX578138.1, on the reverse strand, counting down.
GAGATATTTAAACCAGGCAATTTATACTTTAATGCCGTCATTTGAATGAAGTTAATTTTTTTCGATGAAGGTTTAAGGTTTCAAATATAATAAATTAATGTAGTATTGTGATAAGTTTTAAAATATTATCGAGGACTGTATTGCATTTTAGACATGTTTAAATAAAATTGCATTGAAGTTGAAAAGTGTTTCATAATCAATGCTTTAAGCATGATTGATCTTTCTTGTTTTTTTTTCTCTCGAAATTTCTGGACAGTGAAGGTTGTAATATCAGTGGGGTCCCCTTTAGGGGGGGGGGTGCCTCGTGTGATCGCCATTTTACTTTTATGTAGTTTTAAGTGCTATAAATGAAATTATTTTTTTTACGGATAAAATACCAACATATATTTGTTTTGTGTTTTTGTTTATGAATCAAGTTATAGAATTTTCCTGTGGAGTGTATAATTAAAAAAGTGTAAATGCAGGAGTTTAATATCAAGTGGATTTCTTATAAATTGATGACTATAGCAATTATATCACTGATCACTGCTTATTAAAGTTAATTTGAACCATGTTAAAGAATATTTATTTATTTCACAGTTTGACAGCAGCATGTGTCTCTATAGATGTTTTCAGTGGATTTTACTTTTTTGACAATTACTATTGCAATTCTGGTCGTACGCAAGGATCGTTATGTCTGTTACTATGCATTTATGGTTTAGGAGTCTTCATTGGAATTGTTATGTTCGGACATTAATTCGACATAATTATTATGACCATTCTTCACCTGCTTTTAGTGAATTATTCTAAAAGATTAGTTCTTGGCATATGGAAACGAGTTAAGTCATCATGAAGATTGAAAATTTTAGCCATTTTTATTTGTGTAGAGAAAAAAATATTACAACAGCAAAGTGCATATTGGTAATTTTGTGTGCAATTACACTTTGCATTTGGAATCGTGATCAGCTATTATTTCGTCGGTTCTGGTGATCAGCTATTATTTTGTGGGTTCTGTCCTCAATCCAACCTCATGAGATATTGAACTTTGAGTGTAGCAGAAAAGGGGCTCTAGATGTGGTCTTTACCATTGTGAATTCTCATGACTGTGCACATTTGATTGGTGAAGCATATCCAGCATTGATAACGAGACATTTCACTACATTCATAAATTTAATAATTAAAGAATCCTGAAATTTACATTAAATTTTAATGACTGATGATGAATGATTTAGTTGTGACTAATAGTTACAAGATGAATAATTCTGTTTTTTTTTTTGCATCATTTGATAAAGAAATTTTAGAGAAAATGAATTCAAATTACAGGTAAGAATTTTAGGCGCTCACATACAAAATGGTTTAATATTTAATTACACAACGCAATTATTATTGATATTCCAAATTCTATTTCCCACTATATGATCCCCTTCCATTAAGTAACTAACTTTTAATTAATTAATTTCCCCTTTTTAATTGTATGTGAGTGTCCGACCCAATCAGGTGTTGGGATATGATCGTTCAATTGATTACTGTCAAATATAAAGTTTTACATAAATTGATAGTAAACATTTTATTTTAATGTATTTGAAATATAAGATTTAACTAAACTTTGAATGGTTCATAATTCTTGATTGATAAAAATTGAAAATTGATTTTTATTGTTTTGAGCACCAATAACTTTTGAATGATATTGTATCCTTTAATAACATTGAAAATGAAGTTTTTATGTATTCAATTTTTTTTAAAATTAATCTTATACCTTAACAACTCAAAAATTTTTTAAAGTCATTCTTGATTTTTTTTGTGGATAAAATCAAACTGTTTTATTTATAAAAGGGTTAAGATTGGTGGCGAGAATTTATTTTGATAAACTTTATATCCCTTGGATATCGGAATAGAATTCAATAGTACATTTTAATTTACCTTTTGAAGCTGGTCTTCAATTGTATAAATTGCTATAATTTAATTTGATTTATATTGAAGGAAATTTTCTCTTTTTTTTTTGTGGAGGTTGGCGTGCACTCCACACCGGTCAATTTTTTTTTGAACTCATAAATCAAAATAAAATTAAATCATTAAATTTGCTAGACATTTTTTTTCTGCAATAACAATAGAAAATTTTAAAACATTAATTAAATATAAATTTAAAATATAGGTATAAAATAAGTAAAAGTGTTTAATTGTTTTTATTTATGTGTTTTAATTTAAATAGTAGTAACATTAGTTTACTACAAGACATGTGATTTTTTTGTATTGGCAATAGTAGTGAATTCATTCATTTTTGCTACAAAATTGCATTGTTTGTGATTTTTAACTTCAAATATTCTGAGCGGCTTTTGTTTTGAGAAATTTTTCTAATTCATTGAAATTTTCGCTGGAAACATAGGCTAGTGCTTTTTTTTGCTCTTGTTGCAATTCACTCCCAATCAGGGAATGTTTATGCAATAAACAAATACATTATTTGGTAATTAAGTCATATTCACAATTATTATTTTATATGTATTTATCAGTTTAAAAAAAATCATAACTGATATTCTTTTTGCATTAATATTATTCTAGATATTAAAATTTTGTGTTATAATTGTATTTATTATATGTTCTTTAAATTTAAAAAACTTAAAAGGTAATCTAAAATTAATTTTAATTGGCTAAATTAAAGGTGTAGCAATCAATGTTAATGCTTAAAACAAACAGTATTAAAAGTTATTCTAAAATAATTAATCTGAGTTAATTTAAAATATTAGTCAATTTAAAATATTAATCTAAGTGTTTATAAATTTTGGCAAGATGTTTATGAAATGTTTTGGTATTTTATTTGTGCTTTGTAAAATAAGTAAATAATGAAATTTAAATTCATATTTAACATCCACTTTGAAAAAGAAAAACTTTGTTGATTTATTTGCAAAATTTAAATTGAGTGCAGTTACAGTTGTCGCAAGTTTTTTTTTAATATTTTAAAATGTTAGTAAATTAGTTAAAAGTAAATTTTCTGGCAAGGAACAGTTCTGTCAGATTATATATGATTGAAGTTTATTTAAATAATGAGAGGCCTGTATGTCAAGAAAAGTGACATTTAAAAAAAAATTATAATTAAAAATATATGTGTATGAATTAATGGCCTAATAATCCCATGGAGCATAGACTCCTAATTATGTTATTGTGTTTTAGTATTGAAGTTCATAAAACTTCAAAATATTTAGTTAAATGGGATAAAATTGATTGATTATTGTATTGTTTATGTGTTTGTTGTTTAAATTGGCAGAACTCGAATTAGATTATTATATGAGAAAAAGTTTTGATTATGTTTATTTTTATATTTTCCTTGCATTAATTTTAAAACTTACCACCGAAACAAATTATTTTGATAAATTAAACTTTTAGTATTGCTGAAAGCAATTGTTTTTTTTTTATATATTATGAAGAATTGAGTTAGGATTTGTGTAAAATAGATTTTTTTTATGATGAAGAACTTTAGAATATTGATAATTTAATATAATTTAATTTATGAACTTTATTTACAGGTTATTCAAAACTTCTTAGTGGAAATTTTATTTTATAAGCATTTTTCAAAAAATTTAGCATTAAGCTCTGAAATTCTTATATTTATTTTGGTTATTTATTACATTTTGAAAGAAAATTTAAAAAAAAAAAAAATTTCAAATTGGTAATTTTATTCAATTGTTATGTCTGGTTTTTCTTGAACATATGTGGGTATCTTCCGACTCTATCTTTTTTAATTGCATTTGATGATTCATCCATATCATCAAATTTTTGCTAGGGCTCATTTATAGCTCCGACCCGTTCTCAATATTTCAGTATTTATATTTCTGATTGAAAATCTTGATAGCGTCTCCGTTAAGTTTTTTTTTTTTTAGAAATATTAGAATACATCTCAGCTATTTATTTCATTCTCTCTTATCAGTCTTTAATTGCAAATTTTGAATTATTGTCTTTATTCCTCATAAGACATAATCTTTTTGTAATTAATTACACAATCTTTATTCTCTACCTGCAGTTTTATTCGAATATGTGAATATGTGTGACTTTTGATTTCAAAATTTTTAAAAATTCATTTTTTGTTTGAAATTCATTTTACATTGTTGAATATTTTCATTTTTATGATTCAAATTTGTTAATGGTTTGTTTATTTTTCTAATGGTTTATTTTCAGGTTTCTGAGGTTAAAATTTCATTTGTACTAATTTTGTTTTTAAATTTCTTATAGTTTCAGCAACATCTTGGTTGAAATTCAAATGGGTTGAATCTTTTGTCACAGAATCTGTTGTCAGTCTTAGTTTCTTGATGGATATTGGTGGAGAATTGGGATAATCTGTTTCAACTCATGATTGGAGCAGTTTCTTTGGTCTTTTCTGCCCTGATCAAGCAGTACAGCCTTAGAAGTGTCTCGGTTTTTCATTGATTTCTGTTGAGGAAGTCTGAAATTTGGTAACATTTTCTTAAAATTTCATTTTATTGAGATATTTCATTTATATGTATAATTCATGATTCAAGGAATTTCATTTTATTGATAAAATTCATTTTATTGATAGGAATTTATTTTATTTATAATTAATTCATTGATGAATAGGATTCTTTGCATTGATATTTTCATTTCTTTGATTTCAATTGAGAATTTTATTATTTTGTTTTGGTAAAATAGTTCAGTTTTGAAAATTTTTTATGAATCGAGTATTTGGAAATTTTAGTTAATTGATAGTAATTGTTTATTTTTCCTTTAATTCATTTATTCTTACTTGAACTTCATTGGAAGATTTTGGTTTATTTTAAACTTTGTATTGAATTTTGAATTTCATTTCTATATTATTAAGGATATATTTTGATTTTGCATTCATTGTTTTGGTTGACTTATGGTCTGATTTTAATGGTTAAAATTGTTGTTTACTTCTCAGAGACTTAGAATTTAAAATAATTTTTTTTATATTCTACTGGATTTATTAAGTTCATTTGTGAACCTTGTTTTACGAATTGTCCAAATTTTGGATTATAGTTCATTTTAGTCAAATTTATTGTAGTTCATTGAAGTTAAAATTTTTATGGAATTCATTCTTCATCTTTATTCGAATTTTTATTTGTTTTTGATTGAAATTTGGAAAAATTTTAGGATTTTTTTTGTGGTAGTTAATAATATTATTTATAGTGATGGCAAATTTTTTACTTTAATGGTGGTAATTAATTCTTTTATGTGGCAAAATTCAATGGCAAAATTTTTTTGTTTTATATACTTGCAACTGCACTCATTCAAATTTTTTTTATATGCACTCATATCGAAAACAGAAAATTCTTTACATACTTATTCATACTTATCTATATACATTATTGATTGTACTCATTTAATTATATTTTTAATATCATACTTGTCTCAGAATGGTTTTGATTATATTGTGTAGTCATTTACATGCACTTAGTAGTAATGGATTCTTAGAAATTATGTTCATCTATTCTTTCATCACAGATTTGTTTACATGTAATTCACACTCATTTTAAGCCTTTAATTGTTACTCTAATCATTCAAGTGTATGCAACATTGTGTTTGATATTGAAAAAGAATTTTTCTTATGTATGTTGTATCAGGCATTTGTCAGATTTTGACATTTTTTATGAAATTATCAGAATGATTTACTGTAAGGTTAAATTCTTTTTTTTTCTCTTTTTTTTTTTTAGTGAGGAGTTGTAATGTTGTGACACGTCACAACACTTTATATTATTATTCCAAATTAACATTTTTTTTTATAAATCATTAAATATTTTATTTTACTTTATTATTATTCCAAATTATTCTATTCAAAATTGCTTTTATTTTATATATTCATTAATAGGCCAATTGTCTCTTTTATTAATTTAAATTACAGTGTGCTGCAGTATTCATATTCTTATGTATGGTGTATGTCATCCTCTTTATTACTGCAGTAAAATGACATCCCCTTTCGACAGTTGGTAGATCTCGTTTCAGGCGAGACATGGAACCTTTAAATCTCCCTGGTTGAACAGGAGTTTTTCTTTTCTTGGCATGGCAACGGTGTGTGTGGCTTCAGCCAATCACAGCGTGCCAAGTTAGGCGGGAGATTTTCCCTTATGTGAAAAGTGCTGACTCGTTTTTTTTTTCTTCTCTCAAAATTTCTGGACAGTGAAGGTTGTAATATCAGTGGGGTCCCCTTTAGGAGGGGTGCCTCGTGTGATCGCCATTTTACTTTTATGTAGTTTTAAGTGCTATAAATGAAATTATTTTTTTTTACGGATAAAATACCAACATATATTTGTTTTGTGTTTTTGTTTATGAATCAAGTTATAGAATTTTCCTGTGGAGTGTATAATTAAAAAAGTGTAAATGCAGGAGTTTAATATCAAGTGGATTTCTTATAAATTGATGACTATATCAGGTATATCACTGATCACTGCTTATTAAAGTTAATTTGAACCAAGTTAAAGAATATTTATTTATTTCACAGTTTGACAGCAGCATGTGTCTCTATAGATGTTTTCAGTGGATTTTACTTTTTTGACAATTACTATTGCAATTCTGGTCTTACGCAAGGATCGTTATGTCTGTTACTATGCATTTATGGTTTAGGAGTCTTCATTGGAATTGTTATGTTCGGACATTAATTCGACATAATTATTATGACCATTCTTTACCTGCTTTTAGTGAATTATTCTAAAAGATTAGTTCTTGGCATATGGAAACGAGTTAAGTCATCATGAAGATTGAAAATTTTAGCCATTTTTATTTGTGTAGAGAAAAAAATATTACAACAGCAAAGTGCATATTGGTAATTTTGTGTGCAGTTACACTTTGCATTTGGAATCGTAATCAGCTATTATTTCGTCGGTTCTGGTGATCAGCTATTATTTTGTTTGGTTCTGTCCTCAATCCAACCTCATGAGATATTGAACTTTGAGTGTAGCAGAAAAGGGGCTCTAGATGTGGTCTTTACCATTGTGAATTCTCATGACTGTGCACATTTGATTGGTGAAGCATATCCAGCATTGATAACGAGACATTTCACTACATTCATAAATTTAATAATTAAAGAATCCTGAAATTTACATTAAATTTTAATGACTGATGATGAATGATTTAGTTGTGACTAATAGTTACAAGATGAATAATTCTGTTTTTTTTGCATCATTTGATAAAGAAATTTTAGAGAAAATGAATTCAAATTACAGGTAAGAATTTTAGGCGCTCACATACAAAATGGTTTAATATTTAATTACACAACGCAATTATTATTGATATTCCAAATTCTATTTCCCACTATATGATCCCCTTCCATTAAGTAACTAACTTTTAATTAATTAATTTCCCCTTTTTAATTGTATGTGAGTGTCCGACCCAATCAGGTGTTGAGATATGATCGTTCAATTGATTTTATTTTCTTTAATTAAGTCCTTTGAATGGTTGTATCACAGCAGATACAAATGGATTTTCCAAAAATCTGCACCATTTTGCCTCTCAAAAAAAAAAAAACTTGGACCCACTTGACCCCCCCTCTATGAATGTGTCGGTCTGAATGTGTCGACCTACTGGAAACAATGGGAAAAATACTCCGACTATCAAATAAAAATTTCAATAAATTCTCTTTAAAACCGTATAGAAAGAGTGATACTTTTCCAATACCAGAAACGAGCTACTTGGAAACCAAAAAATGTCATTCACACAGGACGACATCTATTTAGGAAGAATTTTTCTTTTACGCTTCACGGTCTCTGCCGCTGGGAAGTATATGTCAATCGGTAGAATCGGAAAGTGAATTTCCCTGCTTAATCCTGCATTGCACAAAGCAGCATATTCGCTGCCCCACCATTACAGTTGCAAATGTCAAATATTTAATATTTCAATTAGTTCCAGCATATATGATACCAATAAGAATGGAAAAACGCCAATTTAGTAAATACTTTAAAATATGTAGCAAAGACTATCAAGTGTTTGGTAAAAAATGGTCTTTAACATTAACACCTTCACTTCAGTGAATGAAATTTAAATGTACACTATTGAAGGCGGTAATATTAAAGACGTATTTTACCAAACAATTGGTTTTCTTTGCTATGTATTTTAAAGTATATATAATGCCATTTAATTTGTATTTTATCACATATTATATTGACGATAGACTAGCATTGAAGAAACTTCAAAAGCTTTAAAAAAAATCTGATATAGACAGCACATGACTTTTGTTACATAATGCAATGATGCTATTTCTTTCATAATGAAATAAAAATGTACAAGATTCAAGGCAAAATGTCTTTGACAATGCACTAACATCACGTAAATAGTAAATAAATACTTGGCGCTTCTGGCAACTGAGCAAAATGGCTCCTCCTAAGTCCTACTGATTGCCTCATCGTGGTGGGAGGATGACCCTGGGCGGAATGGATGAAGTACGTCGGGAGTTTGCTCCTGGTAGGACCTCCCTAGGCGTGAAGGCCATTCCATATGCCCAGCTAGAATCAGTAGGCGAAGGAGCCAAGACAGTCTTCTACCTCCTGGTGCTCCGGTCTTTTGACTAACAGAAGCTGCATATTTTCTCCTTATGACTTTGTTGACTCACGATCTTGATGCTGGCGGCCACATCAAGTGCCTCTCTTTTAATGAGGGCAGGAAGGTCTTCGCCGCCTGCACCAAGTGCCATGGCTATCAGGCTTCTGCAGAGCATATAATGGATTGCATGGGTCTATTCAAGGAGGATATCTATCACGATCCACTTCTTGTGCTCGGCTTTCTGAGAGTCAACGGACTTATGGATCTCGTCTGACTTCGTCAGACATTGAAGGATAAGCAACAACAACAACAAGCAGGGCACGATAGCCCAGTGGTTAGTGCGTGGGAGTTGCACTCGGTAGGCCAGGGTTCTATTCCCTCCACTGTCCAAACTGCCGCCGTGTTCACGCGGAGTACGATCACGTTAAACAAGTGGGTCCGTAAGTCCTTTCGAGAGGTTGGTGGTAGGGGAAGGAGGGTACAGTTCCTGTGGATGCCTCCCCCACTGGGTTCCGGTCTAAATTGGATAGCATTTCCAGGCCGTCTGAACAGTTACCTTACACCTTTGTGGCAGATCGGACGGTCTGGGTCTTAACAACAACAACAACAAGCAAAATGGCTTATTCCTATTCACATGCAAAATCCTCCACAAATTATTATATTTTGTGAAATAAATGATTGTTAGCGAATTTTTGTGCTTTTAAAACCAAAATTATTACAAAATGTATCTTAATCTCGTGAATGGAGCAAACTAGAATTATCAGATTGATGTTAATAGATTTTATGCTTAATATTAACATAGAAAGTGAACATATTTGAAGTTACTGCTGCATTTTTATAATTTATGCAATTATTCGGAAGAACCTGTTTGAAAAACCTGCAATGTTTAGATAAGTGTTTATGCAAGCGTTTTAAAGCTTGTGTCATTAATTTAGAAAATAAAAATTGCATACGAAATTATTACATCTTAACAGTGTCAAAGGTAATGATTTTTCAATGTTTTGTTTTCAAAAATTCATTTAAAAAATCGCGGCATATCTCAAAAACGACTCATGCTAGCGTTTATAAAGTTGTATCATTTGTTGTTTAATGAAACATTGAGTATAGAATCATTAATCATTTATCATCATTGAAGGTCGTTGATGTTTTTAATATTTTTTTTCAGAAATCTATTTGAAAATTGGGGGTTTGCGGACATTTTACCGCATTAAAACTTCAAAGTGTTCATGATATGCCGCGTTATTTGCTGATTGGAAAAATCGTGCATAATTAATTTTGAAATGCTTTATTACTTCATGACAATGTAAGACATTAATGCCACACACTAATGTAAGACACACTCACTAATGTACATACATGAACACACTAACATACATGCACACAGGCATTACCCCAAAAGCGTTTGATTTGAGGTCAGTGATGCTTGAAACGGGAATTTCCGTCGAAAACTCGAATTTGAATTTTCGACCCCGTCACAATACTTTCCTTATAAATCATTCTATGTATATAAGGAAAGTAATAGAATGACCTGCTTTATTTATCATGTGACTTTTGTTTTTAAACTTGAATATAAGATAATTATGAAAAAATTTAATTTGTTATTTTATTTAACTACTTATGTTTTTTTTCTTTAGAGGCCAACTGACGTACCCACAGTTGTAAGGTATATATCTGTTTGGACGGAAGGGATAATACCGCCCAATTTAGAAAATAACCCCATGGGGGCAGCATCCACAAGGACCGTACTCTGTTTTCTCTACCACCAACCCTTCTGAAGGATTTACGGACTTACATATTTAACCTTCCCGTACTCCGCGTGAACACAGTTTGGGCAGAACCGGGAATCGAACTCGAGTCGTCCGATTTCAATCGCAGCGCGTTAACCACTAGACTGCACCACCCTTTCAACTCCTTATGTTGTCACTAAAGGATTAGTTTATTTTCTTATTATATTAGACAGCAGACTGGGCGAAGTTTTACATACATATATACGTTTTGATTTCAGCCAATTAATTCGTATTTACGGTCAAACTTGAAAGTTATAACATGCGGAACGATTTTTAAATTACCGGGAAATATATCTGTATAATATATATAGTAAGTTCCCTTATTAAAAATTTTAAGAAAGTTCTTATGTACAAGGTTCTTAGAAAGCTCTAAAGTAACCGAATAACTTTGTAAAGAAAGTTTTATGAGAGTACACTTTGAAGCTATGTATAGTAAAATGGCTGTGATGAAGCTATGTATAGTAAAATGGAAGTGACTGCAGCGCCTCTACCGAAGAATTAAAGAAAGTTAGGTAAACGAACTCATAATTAAAGTGACACTAAAGTCGAGGAGCATTGTTCAATTACTAACAATCGGGACCAGGAATGCCCGAAACGCTTATATAGAATACAATATATATATGTCATACTTCTCCTGTTAGTAGATTCGCAGTTACAAATTATAAATATTTATTATGTAAACTTCTTTATTGAATTCAAATGTGCATTTTCATGTGCAAGACGGATGACATTTTAAAATGATTCCATTCCAGATTTCTGTGTAGGCAATTGCTGATTATTGCACCCTTCCTGAATACGGCAGTTATGCGCCTATAACTAAATTGTGTTAAAAATGCCTTCCAAGTTTATTGTCCTACTCGTCCTTCTCGTTAGACATTGCACTACAACTTTATAATTGGCATTTTCTCGCTATCTCGCTCTGATGCCGTGTCCGTACCAAAATGTGAAGCTGCACCCACTCCGACCTTCGTCAGTGATGCTTTCTTGTAATAAACTTTGTTCTCTCGTCTATGTGCCTTTCTTCGTTTTTTCATGCGTCACTGGTCCTGAATTGGCTCCGCCGAAACAGGAGGTCATTTAGTCAACGACAACTAACTTCTACACTCACGCCCCTTTCAATCTGCATTGATTGAGGTGCTTAAATGCTTACTAAGGAACACAGTAGAAATATTCCAAAAGCATCTGTTATATGAAATGTAACTTTTTTTTTTCATTTATTATTTAATGAATAATACACCGATTCAAGAGAATATTTTATGAATCTATAATCTGGTATATTTTAAAAATATTTTTAATTTGCTGGGAATAAATTTATTGTTTATATATTTTGCTTCCAAAAATATCAAAAAAGTAATACGAAACGTTACGGCATTTGTAAAGATTAAATTTTATCTAACTTTTTTATACCAAAATACCGGAAGTTTAAATTATAATATTCTTTCTCCCTCTTTAGTTTCCTTAGATGATAAAATACTATTGTTCCAGTAGTTAAATGAATAGGACACGTACTGGACTGGTGGAAATCCAGGATTGGTACTTGTTAAATACATTGTTCAAACTGTCAAATATATGATATATGTTATATATAAATATATAATGTATATGTATATATATAATATATGTTATACTGTCAAATATACTGTCAAAATATATTTTGTCGTTTGTAGCGAAAAATCTAAGCAATGTAATTTCGAGTATAATACGAATCCCTTATTCAGCAAAACGTAATTTAAGGGAAGATAGTAATTTTTAACCTTGAAATAAATTGATGTATCATATTTAATTAAAAATAATATTGCATTTGTAGGATTAATTTAACGAAAACTGCATCAAAATCGAACGCAAATTAAACGCAACGATAAAAAATGGGTTTGTATATATTGCAATCTCAACCCCAGCTTGACGTTTTATTAAATCTATTTTTCTCAGTTTCAGAATTTTGTGCCATCTGAATGATTTAAAAATATTATCCTCTTTGCTTATAAATTAGTATACATATTGAACTAATATATATGCATGCTTTAAAGCTGAAAAGTTAAATTTTGAAAGGAAAAAAATTATAATAAAAATTACTTTTTGCCTGATTTAAAAGAGAAATTATAAACATCAATATTCAGAATTTTTCTAAAATTCTGTTCTATAAAATATTTTCAAATGCTTCAGCTTTAGTGCATAGAGGCATCAAATTGTTTCCCTGTAATGAAAAAAAAATTCCTTGGGACTTAAGTTTAAAAATGATCTTGCCCAGTCTGCTACTTATTACTTTCCTTATATACATAATGTATAAGGAAAGTATTGTGACGGGGTTGAAGATTCGAAATCGAGTTTTCGACGGGAGAGCACGTTTCAAGCATCACTGATCACGAATCAAACATTTTTGAAGTGATGTCTGTGTATGTGTGTGTGTCAGTGAGACTGTGGAGACGATAACTGACGAACGAATGGACCAATTCGAACGAAATTTGGTGCAAAAATCACAATTCGTAGACACTGAAAGCCTATTGTTTTTATATGCAATCGAATGTTCGAAACCCCCCTAACTCTTCGAGTAAAATTTTGAAAAGATCGTCAAAAAATCAAAACCGCTAATAAAGTTACGAAAATAGACATTTCTTATGCAATTTTTCATTAGAAAACGATTGGCATAAATTTTAGAACGCTAACCTGAACCGTTCTCGAGATATTGCATATTTTTCAAAAAAATTATCAAAAAGTCATATAAAATAAAAAAAAAATATTTCCTATTGAGAAACATGTTCACTTTTCATATGTAATACCATGCGATAAATTGGGTGACATCATTCTCGTGGATCTAGCGCGTTCCATTCATAAAAAAATATACTTTGAGTAATACTTTTGTATTTGAACGCCAATAGTCATTTATCTGCTGTAAGAAAAACATATTTCTCCGTCCATAACGCTTGGCGAGATTTTGCCGACGAATTTGGCGGAATGTCGCTAACTTGGCGACATTTTTAATTGCTGCCAAATTCACAAAAATCTCAACAAATGGATTAAAATGACGCTAAATCAATGAAAATGACGACTAATTGAAGAAAATTCAATATCTTGGAAATAATATAAGTATCAACTGTAAGAATAACATTTTTTTAAACTGTAAAAGTAGTAAATGCATTGCTTTATATAAGGAAAGTCAAGTGTTGCCCACATCAGATTTTTTTTAGCTAGGACATCTAACATACTTTCGAAATTATATGCTTCAAAATCAGTCATGATATGAATTGATGAAACATTAATATTTCTATATTAGAGACTGCACTCTGCTTTGAGTGAGATTTGAATCAGAAATTAAAGAGCTAGAAAATAGATTGCGTCTTCAAGACCCAGACATTTTAAATATTCGCGAAACATCGTCTAATAATCTACGCATACCGTTCAAAATTTGTTTGAGGGAAGGTTTTTCAATCTTTTTGATCGAGTTAAGATGGAAACTTTGGGATAATATTTCCGGTGGCTAAAGATTTGATTTTTGTGAAAATCTCTCAAAATTATGATAAATCATGCTAAAATGATTTTTAAAATATCTCACAGAGGTAAACAGTCCAGGGTCCTGAAGTATCCGCATACCAAATTTCATGACCGTACATTGCTTAGATTTTTCGCTACAGACGACAAAGCCGAACAGACAGACTTCCTGAGATAGATTACGTCTTCAACGTATATATTTTGACAGTATAGAACAGTATATTTTGACAGTATATTTGACAGTATAATATTTATTATATATTTACATGTATATTATATATAACATATATCATATATTTGACAGTTTGCGTGTGTGTGTGTGTGTGAACAGTGTATTTAACAGTATATTTGAACAGTATATATTTTGAAAAAAAATCACTTAAGTTTGGATATTTATAGGGCGCATTTCGTTTAAATATTGTTTAAAAGATAATTTTTCGATATTTTCAAAAGTGTTACAATGGAAACTAAGTCGGTTACTAAAGTCGTCACCTTAGTGAACCTGCGGCCATGGATGTTGTGATGTTGGGAGCGGCGTGTTCCGACCTCACCTGGTGCACTGGAGCAACGCCATGTGACGGTTAACAGGTTCACTGCTCTGGCCATTGTTTAGGAGACATTGACTGTTCATGTTATATGTTCGGAATATTTATTCTGTCTGTATAATGTATGTCTTATTCTCTGCCATTGGAAAAAATGGAAACTCTGTGATATTATTTTCAGTCGCTAAGGAATTGATGTGTGTGAAAATCACTCAAAATCGTGCTGAAATATAAAATAACTCAAAACTAGCCTGAATTTAAAAAAAAATATCTATAAGGTGCACCTTCCCAGGTCCAGAAGTATCTGTGTATTGAATGTCATGACCCTACGTTGTTTAGATTCTCCGCTGAAGACGACACGGAGGAACAAACGTGCAAACAAAAATGCAGACATATTTCTTTATTATTATAGATTAAAAACACCCAAATGTTGAAACAGAAAAATGTCCATTTATGCAACCTGTTTGTTATTTTATACAAAATCAATTTCATAGAAAAACATATCACTTTCACCTTCGAAAACTGCTATCTCGCCCTAAGTAAATCGTATTATACCAAAATATAAAACAAAATCAGAAAAAGAAAGAAATAATAAAGAAAGTAAAAATTCATAACTAAATTTTCATCGAAATTTAGTGCAAATTAATTCTCTACAATGAAAGTGCATTTTCATACCTCATCTCTGAAATTTAAGACGGTTTAAAACTAAGCATAAAATATATGTTTGCAGGCCAGAATACAGCTATCTTTGGATAAGGCTAAGGAGTCACGGATTTCTGATATTTTATTTTGCACCGCCCTTAGTGCATATATTTTCTCCTTTCCCTGCAATCAAATCCCCCAAATGCTCTTTCTCAAAAATGAACACCGTAAAAATGCTTTCTACTCAGGTTCACTGCATATTGCTTTTGGTTTCTGACAAAAGTAAAATCTACATAGCTGAGTAGGAAAGTTCTAGCTGTTTCGAATTTTTAGAAGAAAAACGAATTGCTTGGCTTGCATGTATTGTGAAAATATGCCGTGCAGAATGTCAGCAGAAAGTTTTAAGCAAGTGTCAATTTAAAGCCAGGAAATAAGTAACTGCTTATTCACACCATAATATGTTGGATTTGCATATAGGAATTTTATCATTCAATGTATAGTGCTTTGTATATTAATTCGGTTTCATACGTATTAGTTAAACACTGTTTCATCCATATTAATTAGAAATTGTTTCATACATATCAATTATAAATTATTTCATGCATATTAATTCGAAATTGTTTCATACATATTAATTAAAAATTGTTTCATAGATATTAATTAGAACATGTTTCATACATGTTAATTAGAAATTGTTTCATACATATTAATTAGAAATTGTTTCATACATATTAATTAGAAATTTTTTCACACTTATCGTTACGACGTATCCTCAGGAATCGTGAGTGTGCGCTCAGTATACAAGAATGAGTTCACATTTCTGAAGAACTAATACGTTTATTCACAAGCACAGCGTAAACAGGAACAAACAATATACAGAAAAACAGCATTTAAATACTCCACTAATTTCACAAAACAACCGATATTATTTTCGAAACATTGACGCATTTCATTTCACATAACAACAGTTACAATTCTCAAAATATTGACGAATATCACAGTTCAATGCAGCTCGTATCACGTCAACTGTTCTCCAACTGAGTAATGACTCCTTTTAGAGACTCGCTACAGAAACTCTGGAAATTTCTCATATCTCGTAGAATATCGATTATTTCGAGGTGTTTGGTCAAATTTCGAAAAGTCGCCAAATGTCGCAAAATTGGCGATAAATTGCCAAATATGGCAAACCTCTTCCGAATTTCCGCATCTAGAAACCTTAGACTCACGTCTTAGTAAAGTTTGCCTGTACGGATGTTTTCTCCGTTAAGTTTTCAAAAGGGACTTCAGTGAGAGCAGGTTACACGTTCCCAACAATATTAAAAACTAAACTGTTAGACACATAATTTTTCTAACACTAGCGCCTTCCCCACTCACTGCTCGACATGCTCGCCAACTATTTATAGTTCTTCACGCGTTTTAAAAAATATAATGAATTAAAAATTATGAAGAGCCAATGCTTCGTTTTCTTATATTAATGAATAATTCGATCAAGAACCTCTAACAGTTTAAAATGAATGTTTTAAGTTTAAAAAAAATATTTTTTATTCAATGTGAACTCTTATTTTATATAGAAAATGGCTCTAAAAATGGTGGGACTTCTATGCTTCTGGTGGGACTTCTTTGTGGACTTCTATGCAGCAAATGCACAGGCCCTACTTCTGCTTATTTTACAATTTATTGACCTTCTGTTATAAAATTTTTATTCCGCCTAGATCCCTAAACCTCCTGGGTGGCAAAGCGACATTTTGCCCTATCCGGTCGGTGGTCTTGACTACAAGCCATATAACTGTTGTTTTATTTTCAAGAGTTAAGCTATACTTGCTAATTAGTTTAAAAATGTAGACATATAAAAATTTTGAGATATGAGCCTAATGAGAAGCGTTGGAGATTATCTGCACTGATTTTAATTTATTCTAAATTCTAAGCTCGTCTCGTACATCAACGGGTTTCATATTAGTCTATAAGTAAAATTTGAGAATTGTACGTTTTGCTCTCTGTTCGTAATGCAGTGCCATACATTAGCAGGATTTTTTTAGCATAGAAAACCAAATTTTCAAATAGGAAAATTCATTAAAACTGATGTAAATATTCCTGTATTAAAAGATCATATAATTTAATATAATATACAGATATATAAGGCGTCAACAGGTTTTAAACACAAGCAAGCGCCCTCTTTTTAAAAATATAGATAAACACAAAATATACAAGGTGTCCCAAAAAACATTGACACCGGCTTTTATTTCTTAAATATTGATCTTAGACATATATAATAAATTACAAAGTTCTGTAATAAAAGGTACAGAATTTTATGAAATCGATATAATTTTTCAGGGTATAAAATTCGAAGAAATACAAAATTTAAATTTTTATACGGCTCCCGTATAAAAACATTTCCAATGAGTAAAATGTGCCGCATGCACTAATAAGGAGATATACAAGTTTTCAGCATTTTATCATAAAAGTCCCAGATATATGTTTAAACAAAGTTGGAAAGTAATTAATAACAAATTAAAATGCAAATGTTTACAGCAAGAGTGCAAGTGACGCAAAGCAGAATTGCATCATAGGCAAATAATATCTGCCTCTTAGATTTAATGGATCTTTGGCATGGATGCAAATCATTTTGAACAAGCTTTGTAATCATGGTGTAAAGTTATTATTTCTACACAGTGTGGATACTTTTGTACCAATAAATAGCAAAATTATTATTTATTTATGTAGACATTGTTTTCTTTCGTTATTTGTGTATGTCCCTTGAAACGCGATCTGCCGACATCCCCTCTAAAAACCTATGTCGATGCATCAAAAAAGTGGTTTAAGTCAGCATTTTTGTCTTTTCATATCTCTGGGACTTTTTATGATAAAAAGCTGAAATTTTGTACATCACCTTATTAGTGTATGGAGCACACTTTTACACATTGGAAATGTTTTTGTACTGAGGCCGTATACAAATTTAAATTTTGTATTTCTTAAAATTTAATTCCCTTGAAAATTTTAATCAATTTCATAAAATTCTGTACCTGTTTTAACGCAACTTTGTAATTTATTATATATGTCTAAGATCAATATTTAAAGAATAACAGCCGAGCTCAATGTTTTTGGGATACCCTGTATATCCTGAACTGTCTCTTTCGACTGTAAGCTTTCCAATATTTACAAGGCAATTTAGTATTCTAAAACTCATTGCAACCTTTCAAAGGGTTTGCAACATGCATTAATCAACACAGTAATATCGTCTTATCATTTTATTTGAGTTTGAAGGTCACCAAAATACGATCTCGGCTTAATTTTTTTATTAGGCTTTTTAAAAAATTTAATTTTCGTCTCTTAAAAATATTAATGATTTAAAAAAAAATCATTTATTCAGTAATACATAGTTAAGCATTCATTCTCTGCTATCACATTCTCTGTGGATGTGGTCATTGCTATTTTGCTTCAGTACAAGAAAATAATTATTACTAGATACATGTGTTATAAACAAGGAATTTCCCAGTCTTTAATAATTGACCAATTTGGACCTATGTACACTAAAGTATTATATAAATTATATATATACTATCAGATATGGTATCAAATTTCAAGAATTTTTAAACATTTTATCTACGCTTGATTTATGTTAATAAACATTCCAGCTTGATGAAGCAAAATGCCTTAATTGATACCTGATATATTTTTTCAATAAAAAAATTGCGAGAAATATTAAATTAAATACCTTTTGGGTTTACTTGCACGTGAAATCCTTTATAAAATGATACATCAATACAGAAATAAAATATAAACTTTGTTAAATCCAAGTTATCTCACATAACAGAAAATGAAACAAGATAAAGTAATTAACGTCGATGACAGCATCTATATGATAATTATTTGAATTGTTGTTGTATTTACAGACCTTCCATAAGCCGTGAGTGACATAAATGGCTGAATCTTGTTTAATTATAGTATCGATCACAGGGCAGGAGCTAAAGGAAGTGGGTTTTCGATTTCCACCCTGAGGTGGAAAAATGTTTTTCTGAAAGCATTTCTAGACCCTTCAGAACAATTATAGTATCTACTACCGACAGAACCAAACAGAGCCGTCTTATCAGTTCACTTTAAAAATGGCATTTCTCATCCCTTAATGAACAATAGCAAATTAACTACTAATCTAGGATAGATTTGCGAAAATAGTAATTTTTAAAGATTTCATGTAATCTAATGTTCTAATTATAATGATGTAAATGATACTGTGTAACTAAATAAATTTAGTTATTTTCTGCTAAACTTTAGCAGCACTGTGGGCTCCTTAGGATTTAACACTTAAATATTTTGATCCCTATATGCTAGAAATAGGTGGGTATTCCGGCTACCAATCGAAGAAATGTACTACATAATTAATTAAACAACATCCGATTATAACGACCCAATTATAATGACCCAATTAATTTCAAAACATTAATTTTTAATTTAAATCTGCACACACCCATTACTCTTTTGGATACTCTTCGTTATCTGGCGTTGACGAAGAGTATCTAACGTATCCTTGAAACAGCTGCAAGGTGCGTTATCATTATATTTGTGTTCATAAACGTTGCTGAAGTTTTCCTTACTAGTTCCATATGTTTCTTATAATGTCTAATTTTGTTAAACGTGTTCTTTATGTGTTTGTTACTTAAGGTCAGCGGTATATGCAATTTGTGTATGCATAAAAATTGCATATGATTCCACATTAATTCTTAAACTTTGCGATTCCAATATAAATTCAACATTATGTCATCTAGCTTATTGACTCAAAAATGTAGCCATGCCTGATGAATGTTCGCACATAACAGAAATATATTCTGAAAAAAATTACGAAGACCATCCAAGAAATAAAAGAAGATGAAATACTAAATAATTAATGTTGTAAGATGCACACTTTTCATTGTTTTTTCACAACACGCTAATTATTATCACAATTCGTTTTTATTTCTAAAATACATGCTTTATTTAGGATTGCGTTCCTAAGAAGAGAGACAATTTTTTATTATTTTCTGTGGCTGGAAAAATGCAACAAGAGATTAGTTATTTAGATTGCTCTAACACATATTAAAACAGTTTTTAAAAATTGAGATATTTTCTTCCGTAAGTGACAGTTTAAATATTGTATCTGCTTTTGCGGTTATTTTAGACAATTCAGTATTATTTACGTAGAATATGTATGCAATTAGTATCATACAGATAAATTAAACAGCAGATTCGTATTAAAGGGAAAATTCAACAGCAGATAAGATTTTTAGATTATTCAAACACATATTCATATAGTTTTCAAAAATTGAGATATTTTCTTCCGTAAGTGAAGATTTGAATAATGTATCTCTTTTTACCTTTATGTTCGAAGAATCCGTGTCATTTTAGTTATAAATCCGTGTCGTTTTATTTATAAATCCGTCTCATTTTAGTTATAAATCTGTGTCATTTTAGTTATAAATCCGTGCCATTTTAGTGTTAGAAAAATCAGTGTCATGCAACTAGTATAGATTCAACAGTAGATTAATGTTATAGACAAACATTTGGCAAGATATTAGTCCCTTAGATTACTTCAACAGTGAAGGTTTGAATATTTTCTTTCATTTTGGTGTAATTTCTGGAGAATTCAGTATCTTTTGCGAAACATATGTGCGTAACTATAGTCGTGCTCAAAATTTGCATCATGCACATACACTCAAGTGCCAACAGCCCTGTCTAATATCGCGTTGCGCCTCCTTTAGCTCGGCGAAGTGCATCAACTTGACTTATCATGGACTCAACTAGTCGTCGGAAGTTTCCAGGAGAAATGTTCAGCCATGCTGTCGCGTTAGAAACCCATAATTGCGTGGTTGGTGTAGGTGCTGAGATTTGGACACGAATGGCTCTTTTGATCAAATCCAGTTCTGCTCCAATGGTTTGATGTCTGGCTATCTAGGTGGTCATATCTTTCGCTGGAATTATCCAGAAGGCTCCTCAAACCAATCGGGAGCAATATTGGCCAGGTGGTACGGAGTATTATTATCCTGCAACACTTCATCGTTATTAGGGTACGTGAAGTCCATAAAAGGCTGCAAATGGTCACCAAGCAGCTGCACATAGCGATATCTTGTCAATTAACAGTTCAATTTTACCAAAAGACCTAATCCATGCCAATTAAACACTCCCCACAACATTATGGAACCACTACTAGCATGCACAGTGCCTTGTTGACAAGTTGGATCCATAGCCTTGTGACGTTTTGCGCCACATCCGAAAGTGACCATCAGCTCGTACTAATTAGAAACGTGACTCATCAGACCAAGCTAACTTTTTCCAGTTATTTAGGGTTCATTGCATGTGTTCGCGAGCATAGATTATGCGCTGAAGCCGATCATGATGTGCTTTCAGTAAAGGCTCTAGAGTCGGTCTTCTGCTGCTATATCCTATCAAAGCCAAATTTCGCTGCACATACCTCACAGATAAGCTTCTGGTGCGTTCCTCATTGAATCTGGTAGTCAGTTGACGCAGTGTCGTTCGTCTGTTAGCACGGACGCTTCTGCTCAGACGTTGCTGATCTCGATCATTTCAGCAGCCGTAGCCGCCCATTGCGCTGTCTCTTGTCGGAGGTAATGCCTATCATGAGGTACTCCCGATACGTCCTTGACACTGTCGATCGAGAAATCTTTAAAAGTCAATAACTTCCGAAATGCTATGCCAAATGCGTCGAGCTCCAACTATTATTCAACGTTTAAACTCGGCAAATTCCCGTCGGGTAGCCATTATCACGTTACTTAACGTTTTACAAGACATTCAAGAGTCCAACAGACAATACTGGCAACCGTCTGACTCTTTATACCTTTATAACGCGATGCGAGCGCCACTTGTATAATAATTGGCATACTGCTATCCCATGAATTTTGGCCCTTGAGTATATTTCTATAACTTTCATGGGGATAAACGGCAGTAACACATTTAAAATTATATTTAAAGTATTTAATATTGAAGAACGTATGAATGAAAGGGTATGCAGTATTGCATAAGCATTATATTTTTAGGACGGTTTATATGTGAAATATTACGAAATAATGAGAAATGTGTGACATTCTTATTTTATTTAATATTTAGCCAAATTTATGCATTATTATTTATGCATAAAAACATGAGTTACCAGACTCATTATTACACTAAGTCTTATAAATGTATATTATAATTATATATTAATGGTTTTTATTCCTATCACTGTCTTCGTAAAGAAATGTAATGCTATGAATATCTTGACATTCGAATAATTGAAGTTCTAATCATGATAACTATTAAAAATTCAATTCAGTTTTATTTTTATAAATTTACGGTAGATCCCCTTCATCAGCGCTGACGAAGGGGATCCAAAATATCCCCGAAACATCTGTATGTTGCATTATTGTGTTATTTGTGCTTTTATACGTTATCCAAGTTTTTCTTATTCTTCGCACAAAGTTTATTGTACTTACTGACTTTTTAAGTTCTAGCATAAAATTAATTAAATGTATCAACCGGTCTTATAGCAATAAAGCGCATCATTTATTAATTTCCTTATATACATAATGTATAAGGAAAGTATTGTGACTGGGTCGAAAATTCGAATTCGAGTTTTTGAAGGGAGAGCACGTTTCAAGCATCCCTGATCACGAATCAAATATTTTTTAGGTGATGTCTGTGTTTGTGTGCTTGTGTGAAAGTATACGTGTGTATGTGTGTGTGTGTGTGTGTGTATGTGTGTGTGCGTGTGTGTGTCAGAGAGTCTGTGGAGACGATATCTCACGAACGAATGGAGCGATTCGAATAAAATTTGGTACAAAAATCACAATCTGTGAATACTGGAAGCCTATTGTTTTTAAACGTAATCGAATGTTCACGACACCCCTAAATTTTCGAGTGAAATTTTGAAGAAATCATCAAGACATCAAAAACTTTAATAAAGTTACGCAAATAGACATTTGTTATGTAATATTTTCATAGAAAACGATTGAGATAAACTATAGAACGCTAGCATGAACCGTTCTCGAGATATTGCACATTTTTCAAACAAATTTATCAAAAAATCCAATAAATTAAAAAGAATATTAACTTTTGAGGAACATGTTCACTTTTTATATGTAATATCATGCGATAAATTTGGTAACAATATTCTTGTGGATCTAGATCGTTCCATTCATGAGAAAAGATACTTTGAGTAATATTTTTGTATTTGAACGCCAATAGTCATTTATCTGCTATAAGAATAACTTTTTTCTCCGTCCATATTGCTTGGCGAGATTTTGGCGACGAATTTGGCGGAATGTCGCCAACTTGGCGACTTTTTTAAAGGTTGCCAAATTAACGAAAATCTCGCCAAACGGATTAAAATGACGCTAAATCAATGAAAATGATGACTAATCGTCGAAAATTCAATATTTTGGAAAGAGTATAAGTATCTACTATAAGAAAAACCTATTTTTTTACTGTAAAAGTTGCATTATAAAAGGAAAGTCATGTGTTACCCACATCAGATTTTTATAATTATTGAGACAGAGCACACCTTTCATTAAAGAACATATTTAAATGAAATATATGTTAATCATCCTGACGAAAGATTGCCTTTTTCTCTTTCAAAATATTTGTAACCTTTAATTGACTGCCTTCTATTGTAACCAATGAAGCAATTTAATTTTCAGATTATAATAGATTGGCATATTTTGATACCTTATGAATTTATCAGAAATTTTGAAAGATGTCTAAGTTGATACATTTTTCTAACACGAAAAGTGATGAAAAATATTTAACTTCTCACCGCGTAGAGTATTAAACTCCATAAATTGTTTTATTGTGCAGCTTTCAATTGTTACCTGTTTGTTCATATTGTTTCACTTTTAAAACGCATAATAACTGTAATAATAATTAGTAATATTAGTCAATTGGGTCATATATATCAATTGGGTCAAAACAGGCAAATTGAGACCTAAAATTAACTTTGACGACGATATTTTGAATTCGAACTAAACATCTCTGTAAGATTTTTGTGTTGCAATAAATGAAAATAAAGTTTGACGCTTTTACACCCTTTTATTTAACTTTGATATGTTGTTTGGTTGTCAGCTTGATTCAAATCTTTGAGGCCCTAACTGATCGGGTTGCATTCATTATAGTAACATTAAACATATATTTTTCAGCAGATTACATTATTTATACTTGATTTTATTTTAATTTTGAAAAAAATATTTTTCTTTGTCAATTTAGCACTAAGCTAATTTATGTATATTGTTGAATCTGTGCGTCCTTTCGCCAATTTAATAACCTTGTGTTTGTACAGTGTGATTCAAATCTTTGAGGCCTTAACTAATCAGTTTGCATTCATTACAGTAACATTAATCATATAGTTTACAGCAGATTACATTATTTATAATGGATTTTATTTTAATTTCGAAAAAAATAATTTTCTTTATCAATTTAGCATTAAGCTAATTTATACATTGCTGAATCTGTGCGTTCTTTCGCCATTTTAATTACCTTGTGTTTGACGCAGTGTGATTGAAACCTTTGAGGCCTTAACTAATCAGGTTGTATTCATTATAGTAACATTAATCATAGAGTTTTCAGCAGATTACATTATTTATAATTGATTTTATTTTAATTTCGAAAAAAATAATTTTCTTCGTCAATTTAGCATTAAGCTAATTTATACATTGTTGAATCTGTGCGTTCTTTCGCCACTTTAATTACCTTGTGTTTGTACAATGTGATTCAAATCTTTGAGGCCTTAACTTATCAGGTTGCATTCATTACAGTAACATTAATCATATAGTTTTCAGCAGATTACATTATTTATAATTGATTTTATTTTAATTGCAAAAAAAAATTCCTTCGTCAATTTAGCATTAAGCTAATTTATATATTGTTGAATCTGTGCGTTCTTTCGCCATTTTAATTACCTTGTGTTTCTGATAGTGTGATTCAAATCTTTGAAGTCTTAACGAATCAGGTACCATTTATTATAGTAACAGACAATTTTGTATGTTTGTCTTTTGTGGTTGGATTTTGAACCTTGTCGTGCTAGTCTGTACTTGGTCCATCATAGGAATATACTTGTTTTTTAACACTTTACAACAAAGTTGAAAAGTGTTTATGACTTTGTTCATTCTGTCTGTCTGTCTGTCTGTCTGTCTGTCCGTTAGCACGATAACTGCCGCAAAAATGACTTAATCAAAATGAAATTTTAGTATGTTGTTCAGACGGTCTGTAGGACCTATGGGAATATAAATGAATAATATCACCCAATTGGTTTTGGATTGAACCCGGGTTGAAAAAAGGAGCCCTATGAGACCTAATTTTTCAAACATTTTTTAAGCGGATTTAAAATTAACAAATTGCTTCGAAAATTTTAGGTAATAGTCAAATTGTTCCATAAAATATATAAAAAAAATTCAGCGAAATATATTCAGTAGTTTTTTAAATAAAAATTAAAATAATAATTACACATCTTATATGAAACGATCACGTGACCATGATATGAAACGATCACGTGACCCACTGATATATGGATTCAAAATGATATATGGCATCCATCTTGTTTCAAAATCGTGATTTTTTAAAGTTCTTTTTAATTCATATTGAGTGTTGTATCCGTCTTAAAACTACTTTATTTTTGCTTAAATTCTGTGCATCTACATACTAAAACAACACAATGACAATATATTTGAGTTTAAATGCTCATTCAAATTTGATTATTTCTACAACGAAGCCTATTTTTCACCTATGTAAAATGTAAACAGCAAAATATGTAGAATGAGTTGTATTAGAATTACTGTATTTCTTTAACACAAAATAATTCAGTCCATGGAGTCTGCATGGCTGATATGAATGAAATATTAATTGATTTTATAAACAGAAGGACGATTTTTTTCGATGAAGTTTTAAGCATAAAGTTTATGAATTGAAGCTCCATGGTCTTAATTTTTAAATAAAATAAATTATTATAGTATTGTGATGAATGAAATGGAGAAAGTTATGAATGAAATCCTGCTTTTATAGAGAGATCCAGGCGTGTTATGACGTCATTTGAATTTATTTTAGTTGTTTTCGATGAAGTTTTCAAATATAATAAATTATCGTAGTATTATGATAGTTTTAAAAATATTACCGTGGAATGTATTGCATTTTAGAGATATTTAAACCAGGCAATTTATATTTTAATGCCGTCATTTGAATGAAGTTCATTTTTTTCAATGAAGGTTTAAGTTTTCAAATATAATAAATCAATGTAGTATTGTGATAAGTTTTAAAATATTACCGAGGAATGTATTGCATTTTCGACTTTTTAAAATAAAATTGCATTGAAGTTGGAAAGTGTTTCATAATCAATGCTTTAAGCATGAGTGATCTTTCTTGTTTTAGAATAATTCGAAAACCAGAGGAACTAGAATTTCCAAATTTGGTGTGGCGTTGTCTTTGATGGTGTGTTTTAACATTTTGGAATTTTAAACTAACCTAAAACGGGGAAATTTTAATTTTTTTAAATATCTAAACTTATGGGTTTAGCACGTCGTTAGAATGGCAAAGGAACGCGCTCAAATTTGGAACATCGCTGTCTTTCGCGGTATATTTTATTGTTTTGGGTTTTTGAATTGACTATCCTGTTCCATTCTTAGCCACTCCATAGGAATGTGCATTTTGGGAATGATTCAAGAATCGGAGCAGCTAGAAAGTTCAAATTTAGTATGTCGTGTCTTATGTTTCATATTTTAACGTTTGAATCTTTAATTTTATTGGGTTAGTTCACACTGGGATCACCGTAGGGATGCACTCTTTTAGTGGGGAGGTGTAGCTCAAATTAAATTTAACCGCAATAACTATGCTTCAACACAATTCCACAGTTTTCATGCATTTAAATTACGAAGAAATAATAAAAGGGGAGTACGTTAAAGAACTATGTTTTTTCTGTTGCTTATAAATGGTTTCTTTTCTTCATCGACATGCTTGAGTCATTTGTAAACACTAATTTAATACTATCATTTAAAAAACGTGATTTAGCTTGTTTGGAGTGGGATAGAAAATTCTATGCAACCAAGCAATATTTAAAGCTTGGTTTTTTTCCATATATTTTACTATTGCAAATAAACATATGTTACAGAAAATATATTTTTTTTCAATATAAAAAAATATGCATTGAAGTGTTAAATATCCCTTTAGGCGTAACTGCACATCCCAACTTGAAGAAACTGCGAAAAAACAATTATATAAAGAAAACATTTTTAGCATCTATGAAATAAAAAAGTTATCTTACATAATATAAAAAGGTGCTGAAAAAATATTTTGAAGCGGTGAATAAAAAAGCAAAGCCGATGAAAGATTCTAAAATGTGACAAAATTAATAAAGTTGGCAGATGGCTATCTTCATTAATTTCCCTGACATACTTTAGTATTACTTTCGGTTATTTTTACCGCTTTAGTTTCAGTTAAAAACATATTCTTCAGTCAAGATAAAGTGGGAAGATAACTTATTTTTTGTAAACTTCATTAGTGAGTAATATAACAGATGATCTGAAAACGCTTTAGTTTGACGTGATTTTACATTGTTAGTTCATTTGGGGGTTTTGTGTATTTTTTTTAGATGCCGAGTATAAAAAATATATAAACAGTTTTGAAAAATCTCACATGTAAATTGCCAGTTATTAGTGTGACAGTGAAAAAAGGAATACATAGAAGTGCATCAGTAGCTGAACAATTTGAGAGTAACAATTCGCTCTAATGTCGTGATTCGCTCTAATTCCGTGATCGGAAAAAATTAACCGCAGGGTGGTTCAACACGATTTTACCAGAATACATTCTTAGTGTTATTTTTTTTCAAATTTTACAAGAAAAATTTAAAAAAAAACTGGTATCACGGGTCCAAATAATTACAATTAAAATTCACAAATTGCTTCGAAAATTTTAGGAAATATTCAAATTATCCCATGAAGTATATAAACACAAATTCAGCAAAATATGTTTGGTGTTTCTAAAATAAGAGTTAAAATAATAATTACACCTATATTAAATGGAGAGATCACGTGACTCACTTCAAAAAAAAATATGGCATCCATTTTTTCCGACTGTAAAAATCGTGATTTTTAAAGTTCTTTCAAATTTATATTACTTTTCTTATATACATAATGTATAAGGAAAGTATTGTGACGGGGTCGAAAATTCGAATTCGAGTTTTCGACGGGAGAGCAGGTTTCAAGCTTCCCTGATCACGAATCAAACATTTTTGAAGTGATGTCTCTGTGTGTGCGTGCGTGTGTGTGTGTGTGAAAGTACGTGTGTGTGTGTGTCAGTGAGTCTGTGGAGACAAATAACTAACGAACGAATGGACCGATTCGAACCAAATTTGGTACAAAAATCACACGTAAACACTGGAAGCCTATTGTTTTTATATGCAATCGAATGTTCAGAACCCTCCAAAATTTTCGAATGAAATTTTGAAAAAATCGTCAAAAAATCAAAACCACTAATAAAGATACGCAAATAGACATTTCTTATGTAATTTTTCATTAGAAAACGATTGACATAAATTTTAGAACGCTAACATGAACCGTTCGCGAGATATTGCACATTTTTCAAAAAAATTATCAAAAAGTCATGTAAAATTAAAAAAAAAATTCCTATTGAGAAACATGTTCACTTTCCATATGTAATATCATGCGATAAATTGGGTGACGTCATTCTCGTGGATCTAGCTCGTTCCATTCATGAAAAAAGATACTTTGAGTAATACTTTTGTATTTGAACGTCAATAGTCATTTATCTACTGTAAGAGTAACTTATTTCTCCGTCCATAACGCTTGGCGAGATCATGGCGACGAATTTGGTGAAATGTCGCCAACTTGGCGACTTTTTAAAATGTTGCCAAATTAACAAAAATCTCGCCAAATGGATAAAAATGACGCTAAATCAATGCAAATGACGACTAATTGTCGAAATTTCAATATCTTGGAAAGAATATTAGTATCTACTATAAGAAAAACCAACATTTTTTACTGTAAATGTAGTAAATTCATTACATTATATAAGGAAAGTCATGTGTTGCCCACATCAGATTTTTAACACTTTACAACAAAGTTGAAAAGTGTTTATGACTTTGTTCATTCTGTATGTCTGTCTGTCTGTCTGTCTGTCTGTCCGTTAGCACGATAACTGCCGTAAAAATGACTTAATCAAAATGAAATTTTAGTATGTTGTTCAGACGGTCTGTAGAACCTATGGGAATATAAATGAATAATATTACCCAATTAGTTTTGGATTGAACCTGGGTCGACAAAATGAAATACATTGAGCCTTATGGGACCTAATTTTTAAACATTTTTTAAGCGGATTTAAAATTCACAAATTTCTTCGAAAAGTTTAGGTAATATTCAAATTGTTCCATAAAATATATAAAAAAAAATTCAGCGAAATATATTCTGTAGTTTTTAAAATAAAAAATAAAATAATAATTACACCTCTTATATGAAACGATCACGTGACCATGATATGAAACGATCACATGACCCACTTCAAAATGATATATGGTATCCATCTTGTTTCAAAATCGTGATTTTTTTAAGTTCTTTTTAATTCATATTGAGTGTTGTATCCGTCCTACAACTACTTTATTTTTGCATAAATTCTGTGCATCTACATACTGAAACAACGCAGTGACAATATATTTGAGTTTAAATGCTCATCAAAATTTGATTATTTCTACAACTAAGCCTATTTTTCACCTATGTAAAATGTAAACAGCAAAATATGTAGAATGAGTTGTATTAGAATTCCTGTATTTTTTTAACACAAAATAATTTAGTCCATGGAGTCTGCATAGCTGATATGAATGAAATATTAATTGATTTTATAAAGAGAAGGACGATTTTTTTCGATGAAGTTTTAAGCATAGAGTTTAATTATTTGTAGCTCCATGGTCTTAAATAAAATGTTTAAATAAAATAAATTATTATAGTATTGTGATGAATGAAATGAATGGGAGAAAGTTATGAATGAAATCCTGTTTTTACAGAGAAATCCACGTGTGTTATTTTTTCTATGACGTCATTGGAATTAATTTCAGTTGTTTTCGATGAAGTTTTCAAATATAATAAATTGTCGTAGTATTATGATAATTCTAAAACTGTTACCGAGGAATGTATAACATTTTAGAGATGTTTAACCAGGCAATTTATATTTCAATGCCGTCATTTGAATGAAGTTCATTTTTTTCGATGAAGGTTTAAGTTTTCAAATATAATAAATTAATGCAGTATTGTGATAAGTTTCAAAATATTACCGAGGAATGTATTGCACTTTAGAGATGTTTAAATAAAATTGCATTGAAGTTGGAAAGTATTTCATAATCAATGCTTTAAGCATGATTGATCTTTCTTGTTTTGTATTGCATCCGTATGAAGAGATCACATGACCATTATATGAAGAGATCACGCGACCCACTCCAAATTAAAATTTGGCATCCATCGTGTGATAAATCGTGATTTTTAAAGTTCTTTTTAATTCATATTTAGTGTTGAGTCCGTCCTAAAACCGCTTTATTTTTGCGTATTTTCTGTGCATCTGTATTCTGCGCCAACGCAAATATAATGTTTTTTAGTTTAAATGATCTTCAAACTTTGATTATTTCTACAACGAAGCCTAATTTCAATGGATGCAGATTGTAAACAATTGATTCTAAGATGAGTTGTATAAGGATTGCTGAATTTTTTTCACGCAAAATAAGCTCTGGAGTCTGGAATAAAAGTGCATGAATGAAATATTTATTGCTTTTACATTGAGAGCCAGACGATTTATATTTCGATGACGTCATTTCAATAAAGTCCACTTTTTCGATGAAGTATTAAGTTTTCAAATATAATAAATTATTGTAGTACTGTGATAATTAAAATTATATCAGCGTTGAGTGTTTCGCATTTGAGAGATGCTTAAATAAAATTGCATCTCAGTTGAAAAGTGCTTCATAATCAATGCTTTACGCATGATTGATTTTTCCTGTTAATATTTTATTTAATCTTTTGTTGATTTTACGCATACCTGACTCAACTACTAAATTTATTAAAATTGTGTTGTGTTATTTTTTACCTAGCTAGAGTATATACGTACATAACACAGACAGGCACACCCCATACGTCAAGTTAAATATAGATTAAAAATCGCATTCTAAAATGCCCCAAAAAACGTAAATTGCTATAAAACGTGAATTTCAATTTTCCTCACTATTTTAATTATTTCTCTACACGTTATAACATGACAGGGAAATATAAAACTAATAGCTCTCAAATAAACTGCTCTTCTATGCTTAATTGCTTCTTACAACATCATGTAGACTGTTAACTGGGCGAAAATTTGAAAAAAATAAAACGAAAAAAAAAACGTTATGAGGATTATTGTAATAACCAAGTTATCTCACATAACAGAAAATTGTTGTGCAAAAGTATTATGAAGCGCAACTAAAAATAAAACTAACGATGAGAGATTTCAAAATGCAACCAAATTAACAAAGACAACAGATGGCTGTCTTCATTATATTTCCCCCCAAAAGGTTTGTGCAGTTTTTCATAACCTGTTTTGATTTATAAATCACATTTTCTTTTCCGAGTATCACGTCTGAAGTAGAAAACTTACTTATTTTTTATGAGTATCACAGGGTAGTTGAAAATTTGATGGGGGACAACGCAGACTCATATAATTTTCTTTGTTTAGTGTTTTTTTATTCATTAAAATGTGTTTTATCACAAAGTTTATCGCATACAAATATTTTTTGAAATTAAATAAACGTTCTGATTTTGAAAATTTATCCACATTTATGGCAAATTGACACATCTTAATAACACATTTTTTAGAATAAAAAAAAATCTGATGTTAGCAGCACATGACTTTCCCTGCAGACTCAAATTAATTTTGTCTTCCGTTCTTTCATAATGTATTAAATTGAGTTCAACGGGCGTTTTTTTTGTTTTTTCACAGGATTGCCATTTTTTGTATTCATAAAAATGTATCTTTTACAGACTGCTGAAAACTCAAAATCACGCTGTTGTAAGTTATCGTGGCGTTATTTTATATCATCTTGCTACTCGTGTTGTAATTTATCTTCGGAATTTTTGTTTTATTTTAATTCATTTCATGTTTCTCACAAAAATACAAAAGGCTTAATTGTCTTGTACTGGGACAATTTACCCTAAATACTCAACCTAGCATCATGAAAATTCATATATAAGTCATGACGATTTTTTGTATATTCACAGTGTAGTATTATTAATAGCTTATTTAATAAACACAGACATTTTAGTTGTTCAATGGCTACAAGAACATCATCTACAATTTTACAAAGCAGATTGGCTGATATAGTACTCTAAAGTAGAGGCTCACAACCTCATGAATGCAACGGATCAGATTGTGAAAAAAGTTTGTACCGTTGTCCACAACTTTTGGTTTGAAGGGGGCTAATGGATGTTGAGTGAGGAGGGAAATGACAACAATACTCCATTTTTAGGGGAATTATTTATTAAACATTTAAAAATATCTGATACGCTACATATCCCTCACAGCAAAGATCGTCACATGAGTGACAGTGACGTTGCAGTCACGTGACACCTGGGTCCCAAGGTGACATCATATTTGTGACTTCTATTCGACGTTATGCATTAGTAACTTTGTAACTTCATTGTGACTATATTCTGTGACGTTTCCACAATTTAATTAACACGTAACAATGTGACGACATTACAAAGGCAATTATAATGTGACGTCACAAATAAGTTAATGTGCGGCGTCACAAACGACCATGAAAATGACCAAAATGACTTCGCTGTGACCTCAACATGACATTGCCGAGACGCACTGCGACGTCCTGCGACGTCCCAAAGTCACAGTGTGACGTAAATCTTACGTCACTGTGAAAAAAAATGCTGTTAGGGGTATTTCATTCACAAGATTTTTTGTAGTCCGGACTCGGGAATTAATCCCATTGTAACAATCCCCAAGAAAACTTTCAAATTTTTATTTTAGAAATTAGCCCGCAATTTTAAATTATTTTGTCTCATAATTGAAAAAGTTTGAATATACATAAATGTGCTTCCCGGCAAGCTTTACATTTTCTGGGTAGTCATAATCAAGTTTTTAAATTTCTTCTTCTTCAGCCTTTGTAGTAATCAGCAAAACAAAACTCTTTAAATTTTGATTTATATGTCGATGAACATTGAAGGTCAATTATCTTTAGCTGGATGTCAGTCAATACCTTACCTTATATATATTATTATTAAACTTGATTAATCCTATTGTGCACCTTCCAAATTCTCGTTTTACAAAATAGCCAGCAATTTTGAATTATTTTGTCTCATAATTAACAAAGTTTGCACATAAATAAATGTGCTTCTAGACATACTTTACATTTTCTGGCAGTCACTAACAAGATTTTACATTTACTCTTCTCCAGCTTTTGTAGTAATCAACTAAACAAAACTCTTTCAATTTTGATTTATATGTCGTTGAATATTTAAGTTCAATAATCTTTATCTGGGTGTCAGTCAATTCTTTATACAGATATGAAAATAAACTTGACCTACAGAAATATATAATGTAACGCCCATGGAGGTAAAAGTAAGGAGTTAAAACTATATATTAAGAAAACGCCAATATCGTATGAGATAAATATTAAGGTGGCTCTGGGACAAATTAAATAGCCCTGTATTGTTTGCATTTCTATGACAAAAGGCCTAAAATACTTATTTAAACTGTCAAGTTTGCAAAAAAAATATTAGCTCAATGCAAAGTAGAACTGAAACAATAAAGAATATTTTAAAGTATTCAAAATTATTTTACCTTTCAATTTATTTTTATCTCCATATATTCTGTACTCTATCCTACAACTAAAAAAATACTGATTAATTATATCCATAATTAGGGAACCCTTAATTTAAAAATAATCAAAAGTACATATACTAAATTATATGCCTTTCTGGCGTTTCAACTAAGAAATAGCGGCTACTTTACTAACACTACTGATAGCTAGATATAATTCTCAAATCATTATGGCATTTTCAAGTGTCTCATTCGTAGGAGTTTTATCTCATTCTTTCTAACTCCGTAATAACGCCCTTTCTTTCTGCGTCCTCTTAGGACTCAACTACTAGTATATTTATTTTATCCTATTTTTCTTCTGATTTCACCTACATTCTTATATTTTGAATTTTAGCAAATTTAGCCCACTGATTTTCTGAAATTGATCAAAACATTTTTTTTTCTAATACAGTGTTACAAAACTTTAAATTTTTGCAGACCGAATAAAAGCAGCCCACATGCCGAATTCTACCCGCTGGAAATATGTTGTGCATTTTTTCTCTAAAGTCTCTGTTGGTATAGAGATATAACAGAAATGTAAGATAGCTATCACTATTGATACTGCTTGTTTCTACAATTATAATTTAAAAATTATTATATTAAAAAATTAATTTATTATCAATTATAAATTATAGCATATTAGTTTCGATTTAA
This sequence comes from Amaurobius ferox, assembly GCA_951213105.1. Lineage (NCBI taxonomy): Eukaryota > Metazoa > Arthropoda > Arachnida > Araneae > Amaurobiidae > Amaurobius > Amaurobius ferox. Next base: position 55,459,332 of record OX578138.1, on the reverse strand, counting down.
GTTTAAAATGCTCGAGCAGAACTATGAATCAAATTTGGGTCTCTTCGATTAAACTTGCTATGAGAAGAAATTTTTAAACTTTTAAAATGTATTTTCAGGTTCAATTAAACATATGAAGTTAACTACCAGAAATTTGATAAAATCTAGGTTATCTCAGAACACAGAAAGGTATGAAAATAATGTATCATAAGTGGGCGCAAAAAATGAAAATACGATGACAGATTTAGGAATGTGACAAAATTAATAATGCGGCAGATGGTTGTCTTCATTATGTACCCTTGCTACACTTTGGTTTTATTTTTGACACTTTATTACTTTAGTGATCAGCCATTCAGAAGAGAGATCTTGAAGTGGGGAGACAATTCCTTTTTTATGAACTGCAATGGTAGAGGAGAAACAGCAGCGGTGTATTTTAATATCCAATGTGTCCTATACAGTTTTTCTCTGCAATAAATCATTTGCATGAATTTCAATTTTCAGGGAAAATTACAACAGATATTGAGTTTTTCTTTTAAATAGATATCACGTGAAAACCAATTGGTCCTTGCTGTTACTAAAAATAGAAGTATACCCAAATTCGGTACCAAATTTCGGTGATTATATGGTAGAGTTTCAAAATAGAGAATTTTGGTAGAGTTACAAAACAGACAATTTTGGTGCAGTTACAAAATAGATAATTTTGGTAGAGTTACAAAATAGAGAATTTTGGTGCAGTTACAAAATAAAGAATTTTGGTAGAGTTACAAAATAGAGAATTTTGGTAGCGTTATAAAATAGAGAATTTTAGTACAGTTACAAAATAGAGAATTTTGGTAGAGTACCAAAATAAAACTACATTTGAAAACGAAAATGAAGATATGACAAGAAAAATAGGACATCAAAAGGAAAATAATTACGCTACTAATATTTGACAGCGATGATGAATGCTAATAGGATTTTTATTGGAAAAAAGTTATTAAATTTATATTTCACATTGGTATTTTAATTTTCCTATATGAAGTCTTAATAAAAATATTTCGAAATATCTAAACCTATCTTTATTGACTTTTGTATTTATAAACTCATATTTCACGACCGTATTCATCATAACATTGTGCGGCATTGTTGAAAATGCAGTTTTATGTAACGTAGAACGAATCAGTCTGATTTATATGTTCTGATTTTCACTTAATGAGGTTTGGTTTCCATGTAACGCGGTACGAATGAATTTGATTTGCACTAATGTGAGTTTCTTATAACGCGGTACGAATTTCACGCTTTCAACGCTTTATAATAGGGTTGACTGTATTTCAAATTTTATTTAACAATGATTGATGGAAAACTTTCCAGCTGGATGGTAGATTCAGAATTTCAGAATTACTATCTATGAAAAGCAACGTCATCCTGTTCTTTGTGATATGCGCTCCGAACTTCAAGTCTCTATCTCAACGGAAAATGCGTTTTCTACCCTTTCAAACTTGACAGTTTTGTTGTAGAGTACACCTTCAAATAAACATATTTAATTTTTTTTTTTCGTAACACACGATTTTTTACACACGATTGACCTTTGCACAAAATTGCAAGTGTCTATCTATTCAAAAGGGCTTAAAACAGGCGGGGCAGACAGACTGATAGACAGATGGGCAGTTAGGAATTAGTATATATATGCTAACTAATAGAATAACGATAGAGACAAATTACTTAAGGGAACGGTGAACGTTGAAATTTTTATTATTTATTTATTGACCTAGAAATATGAACATTTGTATAAATATTCCTCTTAACATTACTATATAAAACACCATTAATTTTTTTCAATTATGTTATAATTTTGTATTTTCTTTTTTAATTTAATTTTTTTAACGAAACTTTCAAAATGCTCCTTGCGTGCCATTTGTTCACATGTTTGATTAATTTTACATCATGATCACTCAAAAACACATTATGAACAAATTTGTGTATTCATTTTTAAATCCCTTAGAAAGGTAATTTTTTAAAATTATTTTTCTGCATTAAACTTAATTTTCATCATTTAAATAGGTTCTTTTATTCACTTTTAATTACCTTAATAAAGTCCAATTATAAAATGCATACCCAGTTTCATTAAAAAGTATGAAAGGTGTCTTCTTACCAAATTTCATGCATCTCAGACAAAAATTAAGACGCATGGAGCATTTTAAAAATGCAAAACCTTTGAAGATTCCGTTTCCAAAAAAAATCATTCACTTTTGCTTACGGGTGGGACAGCGTCCATCCCAAACGAAGAACCTCCCAAAAAGATAGATATTTAACATACCCTATCCTAAACAGTTCGATCCTCCTTTGCAGGCATTGGTGTCCATGGAAATCGCCGACAGAAACATTGCACCTGCTGCAGCATAATATATCTTTTCAAATATCTATCCTTTTGGGAGGTTCTTCGTTTGGGATGGACGCTGCCCACCCGTAAGCAAATGTTAAATGTGTAAAATAATGTTATATATTAAAAACTTTTTTTAGTCAATTTTTGCTCATTTCAACGTCCACCGTCCTCTTAAACAAATAATATTAATAATGTAATATTAAGTTATACACCAAAATATGTCGTGCGCATAGATCACTAAAAATGACCATTGTGTGACGGCACTACAAAGCAGATGCAGTGGGTAAATAGTTGCTTGTCATAATATTGAGGGTATCAAATAGTGAAAAACAGTAGACATTATACTGTAATTTACATATAGGAAGAAAACAGTAGACATTATACTGTAATTTACATATAGGAAGAAATGAAGAATAGCAGTTAATCAATATTTCACATATTAAAGAAAATTTTCATACTTACAGAACCCATACATACATATCCCCTTTCATACTCACAAGAGGATTCTGTGAGTTTGACGATTTTTTGACAGGTAGGACACGGTTTTAACGTTTTCTTTTACGAAACACAAAGTTGCTCGTGCTGAAAGAGCGCTTAACAGCATATTTCCTTGAGTCGGATATGCAGCCAATTTTTCACAGGGAATTTTCTGCATGTTTTAAAAGC